>JBBYHM010017234.1:0-44917 GCA_038381775.1 Adansonia rubrostipa
GTTTGTTGACCAAGATCACCATCAGCCACCCTATTTGCTGAAAAATCATTTTAGCATTTAAACCAGCCACCCTATGTTCATAACATTGGCAGCAAGTTGCTTCCTACAGTCACTCTATAGCTATCAAGCTGACATCACTTTGTCCCCCTTGAGAAATGACCAAAAACACCTCCAATTTGGCTCTAAATGCTAGTATAAATAGACTACTTATATCTTAGCTGAGCGACTTTAGATTCCAGCTTGTTTTAGCTTCGAAAAACACATTCACACATTAAGAAAACCAAATCCCATAGCTCTTCAGTCACCACCCAAAAATAGCCTTAAAATACTCATTCCCAACCATTACGCATTCTGAAAGTCACCCTCATCCATACCAGAACCAAAATTTCATTATCTTTCTCTTTTTTTTGCTTATTAACAAGAAGGAAAAGAGGGAAATTCAAGCCATCTCTGCTGCTCCAACTATTTGGCCAAAAATTGAAATTTTGTTAGTATAACTTCCTAGTTTCTCACTTTCATTTTTTTTTTCAGCATCTTCATCATTTTAATGAGTTCTCTTGTTTCCATCACCCTCCGAGGATTTTTACGCATTATTGCATCTTTTATTTGTGGTAGTTTAGGATTTGAATGCCTTAGTGCCTCTTTGATGTGCAAAATGCCTCATTTCATCCTCATTATTTTGATAGCTGTTGCTCATGGATTTTATGCCATATCCATGCATCTTGTTATGATTAGTCCATGTATGAATCCTTCGCTTAACATATCTCAAGCATATTTATGCATTAGCTTGCATCTTGTCATGAATCATTGTCATTTTCAGCATCCATAATATTTTCTTATCAAAATGCATAACACTTTCTTTGTCTAAACCATTGGTAAAGTTAGCATCCCCATTCATGTTATGTGTCACCCCCTTGTATGTTCATTGTCTTCTCCTTATCTAAATGCATGTTTGATAGCTATCAAAAATTGATTTTAAAAACCTTCCCAAGCCAAGCATGTTAACCTCAACCAATGAAGATTAGCATGAACTTAGTATTTTCCTTAAAGTTAGCAAAAAAAATCTTGGGGAAAATTAAGTTTTTCAGATTTGGAATCTTGATTAAACTAGGTCAAAACCTCTGATTTTTTGACGAAAATGGCCTTGCACTTATTCCCTAAATGTTTTTGCTTGGTTTTTTAGTCTAAATCATAAGTGGTATGGTCAATGGGCTATTTCATCATCCCAAACTACTTCGGGGCTGTGCAAATGAGTTCGTGACACTCATACCATTCTTCCCTTCAGTCATGGATGTTTGGATGTCGATGACTCAAGTTAGGGCCTGTAAACATAAAGAATATATGAAATATCCTATGCTTTACTTTGTCCCCTGCTGGCAGCATCACTGTTGCAAATTGGAAAATCACTTTAAAATCCCAAACGATTTTTTTGTGAAATTTATAATACTTTTCTTTGAAAGTGTGTCAAAATATCTTTAAAAGAGGTCTTGTTCACTGCCAGATCAGTCTGGATGAAAGAGTTATAATTTTTCAAACCTAGACTGTCCAGAATCCCTGGAGTTAACAAAGTGCAATATGGTTGGGCCTTTTAGGCCCACAGAACGATTTTTCCAAATCTGTCCAACATTTTGCCTAAAAAGTTTATGAAATTCCCTTTCTAGAAAGGTATTATTTGTAATTTTTTGATACCAAACAAGTCCGGAATGATTTTTCAAATTTTGACACACCCTTTTCCTCGCATGCTCTGTCAGTAGCGTAATTGACCTAAATTTGAAAATTTATTTCCCCGAAAATTTATTTTTTGGGATATTAGGAATATTTTTAGATTGATCTTCGTCAAGTTACCTTTCTTTCGGTATCTTGTCCATCCTCTAAAGCCTTCAAACCAATCCAAGATAAATTTAGAAAGTGGGATCGCACAATGTTGTCCTCTGTTCTTGGTTGTGCTCAAAATTAAGTTGTTTCCCCGAATTTCATCCTGAGACATTCATATGTCTCTGTATCACCCTGATCAGACTTGATAACATACTTCAACCTGCCACAAACTTATATCAAGGCACGAATATATTTTTACATCTTTGCCATCCTGATTCACAATAATTTCTTTTGCCAAAAATCGTAGAAACACTCACACAATTCCTAAATCACAAAGTTTTGTCAACTTAAGTTTTCCAACTCAACTTCATTAAAGAGTGTCAGATAATGTCATTTTCGAGGATATTTCAACCCTAACCTTTCGATGGATAGTCCAACCTTGCTTTTCAAGATTGTTAAGATTTAAAAATCTTTCTTTGTTAAAAATTATTTGCCATCCATGGGATACTCCAACCCCATCTTTCTGAAGGGATACCCCAACCCTATCTTTCGACCACAATTAATTTTTTTTCCTTCTCAAATTTCCATGAATGTGTTAAACAAACCTCGTTCAATCAAGAAACCCAGAGGCATCTCGAAAATTGTCAATTCGGTTAGTTTCAAATAATCGATGCCAATTGCGAGATAAATTCCAATAGCCTATCCCTTTTCTTTATCATTGCATTGAGTGATCCATGTTATGTTAATCCATTTGTTGTCTTACTAATGTGATTTCTTTGTGATGATTATTTGCATTCATGCTTTCCAATCATTTCAAATAAAATTAAAGGTAATGTTTCGCGTGGGTATCTCTCCAGTGCCCAAAGTTGAACACTCTATTTTCAAAGTAAAATCCAGAGGTCATTTTTATTGAAAATTTCTATATTCCACATCTCTCTGGGATATATATGAGATTAAATCTTTTCATCAAAACCTAGAGTTGTATTTCTAAAAAATTCATGCATTAAAAATGGTTATATCAAAATAGTGACAAGTTAAGATCGAAAGAATCGAAACTGAGATAAGACATAACTAGTAGAGTACCAATTTTGGGCGTCGCAAAGAGGTTCGTATCTCATCGTAGGTAACCAACTCTCAAACCCGAACGATAAATCTTTATACTACGTAGACCACGGGATCGATGTTTTAAGTTTTGTAACTCAAAACATAGGTTTCAATAGGCATCTGGTCATGCCTAGCCCGAAATGATCAGTGACGACTCCATGCGTTGGCCATTTCCTGATGGTCATCTGAGACCAATAAAATGAGCAATTCGTCTTATGGTCCCCTTCACTGTATCACAAGTGGAGAATCCATACATTCTCATTCTCATCACATCATGAAAGAAAAGTCTCGGTTAATAAGACATTTCGAAGTTAGAAAAAGTATGTTAAGTCGTATGCACCCATAGATCTGCGAAGATCCACCCTGGGGCATGTTGCGATAGCTTGACGACTCAACTGGGGACTGCATAGAGAGTTAGGCTGATAACTAGCTGTGTCTTGCTAGGTTCCCAATTCCTTCGATCTTCGGTCATCATTTAACTATGACCCTTTTTTTTCGTTTTATCAACTAATCTTTTATTTGGCATGATTTTCGGGATTGTTTTATTTTCAAATAATCATAAGTTTAATAAAACATGGTAATATGGAAGTAAGCAAAAAGGTTTAATCATTTTCCCATCACACACCATGCACTTGCATGAGCACTAAAGTCCTACCAAACTCCATGGCATGGTTATAACCCAATCATTAGGAGGAAGTAAGCTATCCGTCTTTGTGAGTAACCCTTCGCATAGGCATGGTAATAACTTCTCGGATGTAAATTACCTATGTCTCTCATGAGTAACCCTCTACATTTGTAGAGGGAAATACATCCACCGAATCGAAACTTTTTCACAAAACCTGCGATAGGCTTAGGATCAGGGTGCCTGAGCTATCCTTACTGGATGGAGGAGCGATTCAGACACCCATTTAGGCGTCAATCTAAACCTCATATACTGAGCCCTACAAGCTAAACCATGTCAAACCATACTGGAACACTGCTAGAATACCCAGAGAATAGGGTCACTTAGGAAAACATTCCTAACCTTTACTCTTAATTACCATAATTATGTAGGTGACAACGAGTATACGATTGTCATCACATTTGCATTTTTATCATTTATCAAGGCATGACGCCCAAATGATGACTAATCTTTGTCTAAATAAGTGACAGTGAGCGAAAACCATCATTCACAATGTCTTTGCTATAAGCTGTTATGCTGTCCGAGTCACTGCTTAACGCGCATCTGCACTAATGATAATAAACAAATATTACTACAAATTGGTTATTTGTCCGTCAAAATAAGATATTGCATCACCTCATAAAGGGCAGATCGTATCCTGATATGTTGAAATGCTACCCGTTTCTTGTCTCACCACCTTGGTTGAGACATGTTATGAATAGTTTGTTCTAATGTTCTTAAATTCTTTATTTCCTTACATTTGTCTCCTATACATTCCACTAACTTATTTTCTCTTTATTTGTATTTTGGTGTATGCATCATTTCATCATAACTATCATGACTATCATCATTTTAGGACAATTGTTCTGGTTTAGTGTTCAGTAAGGGCCATCATTTATGGAGCAACAACTTATCTCCACTATCGAGTCCTTCAAAAATGGTAGAACATGGTCAAAAGGTTACCAACTTCAAGACGGGGACATCCTAAAACCCGACTACATCTCAGAAATGCATGAAGAGGTCAAGATTGGTTTTTGTCAAAATGATTGTCGAGAATTGAAGCATATTTGGGATAGTTGGGATAGCAACAAGAAAGAAGCCTTTACTAAAAAGTACAGGGATATAGCTCTTTTACTTCAAGTTCAGTTTGATGATGGCTTGCTATGAGCAATGGCATGGTTCTGTAATCCTACCTACCGATGTTTCACCTTCAACCAACAAGGTTTAGTCCCTACCATTAACGAATACACAGCTCTGCTCAACATAGAAAGGCTAAGTCTGACCAGATTTACTGCAAAGCGCTAATGCCTCCTCCATTCAAGAAAAGGTTGAGGCAAGTTCTTGGGGCCACAGAAGCATGGGTTGATAGTCACGTCAAGGTAAAAGAGAATAGCAAATGCATTTCTTGGGCCAGCTTGAAAGAGACCATGGTAAATCTTTATGATTAAAAGAAAGCTCAAGATGTCTACGCTCTGGCAATTTACGAGCTTGTTATATTCCCGAAGACTTTAGGTTATGTAGAGGTGGCAGTTACAGATTTCTTTTCTCGCCTAGGTTGCAACATCAACACTACTTTCGCGATCATTACTGAAACCATCTGCACCCTTAGCTTTTGTTAAAGAATGAGAACATGAAGGTTTATCGGGTGTGGCCCATTGCTTTAGATATGGCTCCTAAGTCATCTCTATGTAAGGGAGGGAAGAACCAGACAAAATTTTTTCTTCAAGATCTGTCCTCTTTCCACGTCATTAGAGGAAGAATGTCATCAAGATAAGACAAAAAAGCATTGGGTCAAGGAATTATGAAACGTCAAGGAGGAAAAAATCACATGGAGAGCCCCATGGGTGTTCCCTCAGTCGATTGTGTACAGATGTGGAGAGTACATTTGTGTACCGCTCCTAGGATTATTCGAAAATACTAATTATGCTCCTCTATTGGTACTGCATCAGTTCTAGTACCAGTAATTCATCCCATTCTTTGAAGACTTGCAACATTGGGAATTTGAATACGGAAAACCCAATTATAAAACAAAAGTCCAGTTTGCTTTCCAAGCCTGGAAGAAAGTCCATTGTATGGAAAGATACTGGAGAGGAAGCCCCACCATGCCTGGATATGAAGAATGGAGATTCCATCATATCATTGATCTATTACCACCACCCAACTCCGGGATACTGCAAATCCCAATAGAGGAACCGTCTTCTGAGATCGAGTTACGTAGGAAAGAGTTTGAGTGAAAAAAGGCATCCTTTGCCATAGAAATCTCTGGACTTAAAGAGGAAAAGGACCAGCTAAATATGGATATCTATCTTAGGAGCAGTGAAATGGATTAAGTCGTTAAAGAAAAGGATCGCTTCAAAGATGACCTTGAAAGCCTAACCAAGGATTATGTGACGCTTCGAAAAGCTAAAAGTCCCTACATATTGGCAAGACATCAGTCGAATGGGAAGCGAAAGTTGCCACTCTCAATCGTGACCTAAATCAGCAAAAGAAGGAAGTCAAAACCAGGAAAGAAAAATTCACGAGGGCACGTGCTCTTGCTTCCACCTACTTACGAAGGAATCAAAGACTTGAGGCCCAAATGCGAGATGCGAGAGCTGCCAGGGTTGAAAATGAAGCCCTCACTCACAGAATCCAGGTGTTAGAACAGTCTCTTCAGGATCATCAAGGTCATATCAATGAACTAATAAGGGCTTCCGAGCAACGCGAACTAGATTGGCAAGCGACAATCGACCAAGCATGTCTGAACTACCAAGTACAATAGCAATACCTTACTGAACAAGTTCATATGGCTCAACGAGAGGCGGACAACATGATTGAGGTAGTTCGGTCCATAAGGCAAGACATTGTACCTATCATAGATCATGAGCAACAATTTTTAGGCTTTCTTGATCGTGTGATTACACAATGTAATCATGTTGGATATTTTCAAGTGTAATCATGTTGCAAGAAAAAAAAAACCTTTTTGTGGCTCTATGAATGATGTTATTGACGAAGCTGGTCCAGGAATCAATTGTCTCTAATGCATATGCACATTCAATTTCAGCATTTTTCATTACACTTGCATCAACCATTCATTATCTTAACTCATTATTGCATCATAAATGCTCATCAATAAATACATTTTTAAATAAAAGTCTAATACGGGAATTGGGCCATAAAAGTGCAAGGTATTTTGAGATCAATCAGGAACAAGAAACCTTAGATCATGCACCGTTACAACACACGATGTCGTAAGCAAATCATGGAGAGCAATCATGAAGCTTGTATTGAGCGACTTAAGCTAATGGTTAAGGAATCACAGGACCAGATGCTCCATTAGCAAAGCAAAATGCAAACTCAGATGGCGAGACTTATGGAACTAATGACAGCTTTTATGAAAGAAAAAGGGCAAGCTAGCACTGCTGAAATAAGGAATAATCCTTCCAATATTGAAAGTCCCCCTGCCAATAATCCAAAACCCATCCAAAGGGAAATTAGACAATAATAATGGCTCGCTCCTCCACCTGCCCCTCAGGGTTTGGCAGTCATCTACCTAAAGCCCATTATGGCAGGTCAATTCATTCCTGGTACTCAAGGGGTGAATGCAGGAGTCTCATCGGCAGATCCGATAGCCCTTAACCATGAGGAACCAAAGAAAATAAAAGGTCAAAAGTCCACCATGACTACAAAAGAAGTGAGAAAATTTTAGCTACTGGAAAAATGGCTCTAAGCTATCGAGGGGAGTGATAAGTTTGGAGCTCTTGACGCTCAATCCTTGTCTTTGGTGTCCAACCTTGTCATTCCCCCAAAGTTTAAAGTCCCAGAGTTTGAAAAGTTTAATGGAACCATTAATCCTTCTGTCCATGTTTGAATGTACTTGCAAAAGATGGCCGAGCATAAGAAAGATGAAAAGATCCTCATCCATTGCTTCCAACACAGCTTCACTAGGACAGTAGCTCGGTGGTATATCAAGCTAGACAATATGAAAATTCAATCATTGGCTAACTTGGCTAAGGCATTTCAAAATCAATGCCAGCACGTGTCGGATTAAGCGTCGGATTGACTTTCCCTGATGAATTTTGAGAAGAGATCCACTAAAAGTTTCAGACAATAAGCCTAAAGGTGGAGAGAAGAAGCAGCCCTAGTCCAGGCTCCCTTTATAGAAAAAGAGATGACAGTCACTTTCATTCACACTTACGTGCTCTTTATTATGAGAAGCTCATAAGGATTGCCACCAAAAAATTTGCAGACTTGATTTTTTTTGGAAAAATGATCGATGCCGCCATTAAAGGTGGTAGAATGTCTGCTATGGAAACAACTGGATCGAGTAAGAAGCCCATTGCCAGTAAGAAGAAGGAAGGAGAGGCCAATTCCATAAACTATGCTGGCCCGTCTCAGTCAAGATCACGTCAAGCACCTAACCCTCGCTACTAAAGCATGCCACATTCTTACCCTGTCACAATATCCCTATAGCTAATTTATGCCATAACCTATAACCCATCATTTGCAATCCCATCAAACCTGCCACCAAGCTACTCTTCGTAAGCCCACCAAAATACCCATCGAACAACCAATAATGCACCTAGCAATCAAGGTCTGAATGAACAAAGGCAACAATTTGATCCCATTCTTGTGACCTATAAGGAGCTCAACCAAACTTCACTCCAAAATCACTTAGTGGCTCCGATCTATGTCCTAAAAAAAAAGTCACCAAACCCACAATGGTATAACCCTGATGCCCACTGTGAATACCACGCTGGGGCTATGAGGCATGACATTGAGAACTGTATATTTTTCAAGCAAAATGTGCAAAATCTGATTCAAAACTTTTACAGTTCGGGATGAGCCAGGGACCAAATGTTACTGACAATCCTCTACCAAACCATACAGAGCCAACTGCAAACATGATCAACAATGAGAACAAACATGAAGTCAAAACAAGCGTAGAGGAAGTAAGGATGCCAATGTCCTTGGTCTGGCTGGCGTTGATTCGGGCAGGATTGCTCAATGCGATTGAAAAATTGGTGGACAATCCTAACAACTTCTATGACTTCCACACTATTGTAGGGCATACCCTACAAGTATGCAAGGAGTTTATCCATGGTTCAAAGAATGATGAATGAAGGCCAGATAGAATTCTATCATGAATCACACCAGCTGCTAAATCTATCAACATGATAGAGGATGAAACCACGCAACCACCTCACGAGAGAAACTGACCCCTCATTCTTTATAACAAGTTAAGTCTCGAGGTTAGTTTTTTGACACTTGCTCCAAAGTTAGTGTTGGAGATACTTAAACTGTTCTTGCATAAGAGCAACAAAGCTGTCCCATGGAAATATGAGAATCAGGTAGTGATGGTCAGAGAACTAACTCCCATAACTGCTGTAATGGAACTAGCAGGAGTTAGTCACCTAACCCGTAGCGATAGGTGTTACACTCCCCTAGCTCAAGAAACACAGAAGGTTGATATATGTCTAAGCACTAGTACCACTCAGGCCCAAGCAAAAAATTTCTAGCCCAAGAAAGTCAAGAAAGTAGTGAGTGAAAAAGAAGCCATGGAGTTTCTAAAGTTCATCAAACACAGTGAATACTGCATTGTGGACTAGTTAAGCAAACAACCCGTAAAAATCTCTATGCTATCTCTGCTTATTAATTTAGAGGTTCATCGAAATGCATTACTGAAGGTGTTAAATGAAGCATATGTGCCACCAGATGTCTCTGTGGATAAACTGGATCAGTTAGTGAACAACATCATGGCCGATAATTATATTTCTTTAACCGATGATAAGATCCCACTCGAAGGCAAGGGCAGTTATAAAGCTCTGCACATCACTACCCATTACAAAAGATGCATTTTGCCCAAAGTACTCATAGATAATGGGTCGACCCTTAATGTTATGCCCATGACTACATAAAGCAAACTCCCTATCGATCAGTCCAACATCAAAAGTCGCCACACCATAGTCTGAGCTTTTGATGGAACATGTCATGGGGTAATTAGAAATATTATAATCCAGCTTCAGATAGGTTCATGTACAGATGAAGTTGACTTCTAAGTTATGGATATTAATCCTTCTTACAACTACGTATTAGGAAGGCCATGGATACACTCCACCGGAGCCATCCCATCCTCTCTCCATTAGAAGCTCAAATTTATGATAGATGATAAAGTAGTCAGCATCGAGGCTGAAGAAGAAATGATTGCCACTGCTTTCACTGAGGATATTTACATAGAGCCTAATAAGGATGCATCAGAGTCATCCTTCCAATCCTTCGAGTTCGTTAATAAAACATTTATGAGAGAAGGATTGCCAATAGTTAAACCTTACCTATCAAAGAGTACCTATTCAGGTTTAAAAATGACCATTGGCAAAAGTTACAATGCTGGAAAAGGGCTTGGCAAAAATCTGCAAGGAATGGCTCAAGCCCTATAGGTCACCACTCAAGCCAACGAAAGAGGCTTAGAATTCAAGGCCAATGCACACTCAAGAAAGCAGCAAGAAAAAAGGATCTGTAACTAGGAGATGACACGATAATTGGGTCGAAAGGGGGAATAAAAGCTGATAATGTTCCTGTCTTTCCATGAGATATTTTGTTCGGGAGGATGAATAGATCCAAGCCAACCAGAAGAGCAAAAGGCTAAAGATGTCTTGGTCATCTTAAATAGAGCACTTAACAACCTCTATCTCCAAGATACTGAGGCATAAAATTTATGTACTTCCACTGAGACCTTATTTTGATGACAGGATTATGACGAAAACTCCTGCACTTTTCCTGCCTCTTTCATGTAATGTTAAGAAATGAAAACCTACCTGCCCTCGCCCAAAGGTAGATAGGTATCCTATGTAAGGGACATGTTTTATCAAACATTATCAATGAAATAACTTTTGCATATATCATTCCATGTTATGTATCACTTTTCAATCCTTTTGTTTCCATTACTCTTTTGCCTTCATTTTTATCCAAATCCTTGGTTGTGTGTGTGCCTTTTGCAATGTTTAGTTCTTTACCCTTTCAAGTGTCCTGACGATAGTGATATGGATATGTCTAATGGGTTGTTGAAGATCAATTTCAAATAGTCAATTTGCACTAGTAAAGTTAATCCTGAAGAAGATTTCGAAGATGACTCTGTACCACCAGACCTCTTATGATTAGTTGAGCAATAGGAGAAGCATATCATGCCCCATAAAGACCCAACAAAAGTAATAAATTTGGGCACTCGAGAGGATCAAAAGGATGTTAAAATCGAAACTCAATAAAGTCAACGACTAGGACCAAGTTGATAGAATTACTCCAGGAATATCAGGATGTATTTGCTTGGTCATATTAAGACATGCCAGGACTAGACACTGATATAGTGGTCCACAAGCTTCCCATCAAGCCCAGATGCAAACCGATCTGACAAAAGTTAAAGAGGATGAAGCTAAAAATGCTTCTCAAAATTAAAAAAGAAGTTAAGAAGCAGTTGGATGCAGGGTTGCCAATATAGTCCTAGTCCCAAAGAAAGATGGCAAAGTATGAATATGTGTTGATTATTGGGATCTGAATCAAACTAGTCCAAGGATAACTTCCAACTACCACATATTGACACTTTGGTAGAAACACTGCCAAGAATTCTCTTTTCTCCTTCGCGGATGGATTCCCAGGCTACAACCAGATCAAGATAGTGCCCGAAGACACGGATAAAACAACTTTTGTAACTATGTGGGGGATATTCTACTACAATCTCATGCCCTTTGGACTCAAAAATGCAGGGGCAACATATCAACGAGACATAGTAGCCCTGTTCTATGACATGATGCATAAAGAAATTAAAGTTGACATTAATGATATGGTTGCCAAGTCAATGAAAGAGGATGGGCATGTTATAGACCTTCAAAAGCTTTTTGAATGGCTATAAAAATTTTAACTCAAATTAAATCCTGCCAAATGCACCTTTGGAGTCACTTTGGGCAAGCTTCTAGGCTTTATTATCAAAGAAAAAGGATTAAAGTTGACCTAGATAAAAAGTCAAAGCCATTCAAGATATGCCACCACCTCAAACCTAAAAGGAAGTGAAAAGCTTTTTAGGGAGATTGAAATGCATTGCTAAATTCATATCCCAGCTCACTGACAAATGCGATCACATCTTTTGGCTCATTTGCAAACAAAATTCGAGAGAGTGGAATGAGGCATGTCAAGAAGCCTTTGATAAAGTCAAACATTATCTGTCAAGCCCGCCAGTGTTGGTACCACTAGTGCCTGGTCAACCTTTAATTCTTTGCTTGGTAGCCTTTGACAAGTCTATGGGTTATGTATTAGGCCAGCATGATGAGTCAGTAAAGAAGGAACAAGCAATCTACTACTTAAGCAAAAAGTTGACAGAATGCGAATAACTCCGCAGTCAAAAAGTTATGCTGTGCTTTAGTGTGGACAGCCAAGTGACTCAGGCAGTACATGCTGTCTCACACCACATGGTTGATTGCAAGGCTTGATCTTATCAAGTATCTATGCGAAGCCCCTGCAACTATCAAGAAGGCTAGCTAGATGGCAAGTCCTGCTTTCTGAATATGACATTGCCTATGTCAGTCAAAAGGCCATCAAGGGCAGTACGATAGCTGACTTTTTGTCGAGTCTAGTGGTAGATAACTATGAACCCTTAAATTTTGACTTCCTAAATGAAGATCTAATATGCATTTCTGAAGATGAAGATGCCTCTAACCAAGATCAATCCTGGAAGATGTATTTTGATGGAGCATTAAACGCTCTAGGACATAAAATTAGGGCAATATTGATGTCACCCGATGGGAGTCATTATCCATTCATAGCAAGGTTAAATTTTAGCTGCACGAATAATATTGCAGAATATAAAGCTTGTATAATTGGGCTTCAAGTAGCCATTGAGAGAAATGTTAAGATATTATAGGTGTTCGGTGATTCGGCCCTAGTCATCTACCAATTGAAAAGGGAATGACAAACTCGCGATGCCAAGCTGATGTATTATGGGAAGCTAATAGCAAAGCTCAAGAAAGAATTTGATGACATTAGTTTTTAACACTTACCTCAAGAAGAAAACCAAATAGCTAATGCTTTGGCTACCTTGTCATCCATGTTTAAAGTCAACCAAGAGTCAAACATTGCTCTCATCCAGCTAAGCATCTACACAACTTTGGTTCATTGTCATAGCATCAAAAAAGAGAAGGCTGGCCTACCATGGTCTATGACATCCTTCATTGCATCGAGGATCAGCAATATCCCAAGCATAAGATCGAGACTAATAAAAGGACTATTAGAAGGCTGGCTATGGGATTTGTTCTCGATGGAAAAATCTTATACAAAAGGAGTCACGATCAAGTATTGCTTAGATGCGTCATCAACACTCCTGAAGCCAAAAGGATCCTAGAAGAAGTTCATGAAGGGATTTGCGACTCACATGCTAATGGACATCAGATGGCCAAGCAAATCATGAGAGCGGGTTATTACTGGTTAACCCTCGAGAAAGACTGTATCAATTACGCCTGAAAATGCAATAAGTGTCAAATCTATACAGTCAAGATCAATGTCCCTTCGATGCCACTTCATGTCATGACGGCCCCGTGGCCCTCTCCATGTGGGGCATGGATGTGATCAGGCCTATCACCCTTAAAGCTTGCAATGGCTATCATTTTATCTTGGTAGCAATTGATTATTTCACCAAATGGCTGGAGGCTACCTTATATACTAATGTCACTAGATTGACTATCTATAGGTTTGTCAAGTGGGACATCATTGTAGATATGGCCTTCCAAACCACATCATCACAAATAATGCAAGCAACCTAAATAATAAAATGATGTAAGCAATCTGCTTACAGTTCAAGATCCAGCATCATAATTCTATCCCTTATCACCTAAAGATGAATGGGGCAGTTAAGGAAGCCAACAAAAACATTAAAAAAATAGTTGAGAAAATGGCCAAGACTTACAAAGACTAGCATGAGAAGCTATCATTTGCACTTCATGCCTATCGAACCTTAGTTCACACTTCCACGGGCACTACCCTATTCTTCCTTGTCTATGGGATGGAAGCTGTATTGCCTATCAAAGTAGAGATCCCTTCTCTCAGAGTCTTGACGAAAACCAAATTTAAAGAGGCTGAATAGGTCAAGAATAGATATGACCAGCTCAACCTCATCAAGAAAAAATGAATGAAAGCTATTTGCCATGGTCAAATGTATCAAAGACGCATGATCCGAGCCCACAACAAAAGGATGCACCCATGACAATTTTACCCAGGTAAATTGGTATTAAAGAAAATCCTCCCAATTCAAAAAGATACACAGGGCAAATGGATCCCTAATTGGGAAAGATCATATTTCATGAAGTAAGCCTTCTCCGGAGGGGCCCTAACATTGTTAGAAATGGATAGGAATGCCTTGGCCATCCCAGTCAACTTAGATTTCATCAAGAAATATTACACATAGAGGGCAAAAACCTGAAAAGGCATCCTTAAAAAAAAATAAAAACAAAAACAAAAAAAAAAAGAGAAAACAAAAAAAGAAGAGGTTTAAATGAAATTCCAAAAAGGGCATCTGGGTAACCAACCTAACTATAATTGAAAACCTGCAAGGGCAACTTAAGAAGATCAGTTTTGATGGGGCATAGACTGAGATCACTTATAGAATAAAGCGAAATAATCCTAGGGATTTTTGAAGATTAGCTTATGCTAGTCACATTCATTGTTCAAGAAAAATCCTGGAAAGCACGTAAAGAACATTCATGTCATAATCTTTAGAGGCATCTTTCGCCAAAAGATCATCCTTCTGGCCATCCTATCACTTGTTTGTCAAAAAATATATCGAGTTATGCCTCTTTGTTGTCATATTGCACTTGTCATGTAGTTGATAATGTTTGATAATCAATTGAAATATACATTAGGACATCTCGATATTACATTGAAAGAAAAAGAAAAACACAGGGAACTCTGCTCATGCCCTAATCGTCAAGATCATGCACTTTTCGCGTCCAAACACCCACTCGGCATGACCATACACCAAACCATTTATCTCTTTCATAAGCCACATCTTAAGAAAAACCAATTTAAGCTAACCAAAAATCGACCCATGCATTCAGAATCCTATATCGAAACTAGAGACATCAACCTAATTAGTTAAATAGTCTCTAAATTGTTGACAATGCCTTTGAATTGTCAGAAAAATGATTAAGCCTCCCGAATCGAGAAACGCAACAATCCAAATTCTTGAGAATGGAGTTTTGGTCATATCCTTAGTGGAGCAGAGACAACCTGTAATCCCCAACGGGATTGGGAAAAGTTTTGTCTATGGTTCCATCAAAGACAAATCATCATCTCTATGAGAGTTTGAATGACGTAAAAGGAGAACTACAGCTATCTCCCACATTAGACTTTCCATCATGCAACCATCATAGGATTTCATATCATGCACTCATATTACCATCATACATCATTATTTTTACAATATCACTTCAAGCCAGGTTTGTTGAACCTCCAAGAAATTCTTGGTAAGAACTCTAAACTTCATAAACCAAGTGTCATTCAAGCAAGGTCCTTTTTTCCTCAGCACCTCATGTCAAAACCCTTTTATCAAGCAACTACTGTCAAAGTGTCAGTGTCAAAAAATTATTGTCTAGAAACTATCATCAAAAACTTTTGTCGAGAACATTCGTTAGAAGCTTTGTCAAGAATTTTGTCAAGAACTAGTGCCAAAACCCTTTCATTAAAAAATTTTGTCATGAACTTCTGTTAAGAAAAATTTGTATTAGAAGTTTTATCGAAAACTTTATCGCCACCCTTTCCAAAAGCCCACAAGTTAGTGATACCCTTTTCAAAGCCCACAAGTCAGTGGCACCCTTATCAAAGCCCATAAGTCAGTGTCACCCTTTTCGAAGCCCATAAGTCAATGGCACCCTTTCCAAGCCCACAAGTTAGTGGCACCCTTTTCAAAGCCCACAAGTCAATGGCACCCTTTTCAAAGACCATAAGTCAGTGGCACCCTCATCAAAGCCCATAAGTCAGTGGCACCATTTTGGAAGCCCATAAGTCAATGGCACCCTCTTCCAAGCCCACAAGTTAGTGGCACCTATTTCAAAGCTCAAAAGTCAATGGCACCCTTTTCAAAGCTCATAAATCAGTGGCACCCTTTTCAAAGCCCACAAGTTATGGCACCTTTCTAAAAGCCCATAAGTTAGGGGCACCCTTTCTAAAGCCCACAAGTCAGTAGCATCTTTTTCAAAGCCCATAAGTTAGTTGCACTTTTTTAAAGCCTGCATAAGCTGGTGGCACCTGAGTCAAAGCCCACACAAGCCGGCGGTACCCAAGTCAAAGCCCACACAAGCTAGTGGCACCTAGTCTGAGTCAAAGGCCATACAAGCTAGTGGCACCAACTTTGAGTCAAAGCCCACACGAGCTGGTGGCACCCAAGTCTAAGTCAAAGCCCGCACAAAATGACGACACTCGAATCAAAGCTCACACAAGCTAGTGGCAACCAAGTTTAAGTTAAAGTCTGCATAAGTTGACGAAACCCACATAAAAAATCCATGATACTCTACACCTGCCTAAGGGGGTCAAACCTTAGAAAATCTAACACCCTAGTGTTCTGGGGAGCGTCATTCTACCTCAAACAAAATAATGTCTATTCATCTTTGCATTATTCCTAATTCTCAGCAATAGTTAAAGAAGGGCAGCTGTAGACACCTTATTTTATCCGGGCTAATTTTTAGCAATCTATGGCATAGGCGTGAGAGGGGGCGATGATCGTCGGGTGACAACCATTTTGAGGATGTCAAAAAGGCCCATGGATCATATCAAAGGTAAATGCAAAGATGTGGCATCAAAGGACGTAGTTCAAGGTGTTTGGGGATAAAAAATATAAGAAAATTCATAATTTTGCTTGAATGTATTGGTACATGGTTCTCATTTATCGATACAATGCTCCAACAATCCAAAAATTTGAAATGTCCCTATTTGTATCGATACAACATGTAAATGTATCAACAAATGAGCTTATGTATCCATACAGAAACTCATGTATCGATACTAGGCCATACCAAGACCAAAACGTGCATTCTATAAAGAAATGTATCGATATAATGGTTCATAGTATCGATACAATGTTCATTGTATCGATACACTCAACGTTTTGGACCAAATGTATTAATACATTTTGTAATGTATCGATACATATAAGCTATTTTCCATGGTTTGGACTTTTTTTTTTCATCCATCATTGATCCAAAACTTAATTTTAACTCGTTTCTTTGCATCAGATAAGATCAAAACCCATATTAGATTACCAATTTGGACTTTTGAATTAATTAAAACTTTTTTTAAGTCTAAATTAGATCAAAAAGCTCAATGTCACATGATCACCCTAAACCTCCTTAGAATGTTAACCAAGATTAGCATCAGCCACCCTATTTGCTAAAAAAATCATTTCAGCATTTAAACTAGTCACCCTATGCCCATCATATTTGCAACAAGTTGCTCCTTACAGCCACTCTATAGCCATCAAGCTTACATCATTTTGTTCCCCTTGAGAAATGACCAAAAACACCTCTAATTTGGCTGCAAATGCTGGTATAAATAGACTACTTATATCTCAGCTAAGGGACTTTGGATTCTAGCTTTTTTTAGCTTTCAAAATCACATTCACACATCAAGAAAACCAAATCCCATAGCTCTTCACTTACCACCCAAAAATAGCCTTAAAACGCCCATTCCTAACCATTACGCATTCTTGTAATCACCTTCATCCATACCAGAACTAAAACCTCATTATCTTTCTCTTTTCCTTGCTTATTAACAATAAGGAAAAGAGGAAAATTCAAGCCATCTCTGCTACTCCAACTATTTGGCCAAAAATTAGAGTTTTGTTGGTATAACTTCCTACTTTATCACTTTCATTTTTTATTTTTTAGCTTCTTCATCATTTTAGTGAGCTCTCCATGTTTCCATCACCCTCTTAGGATTCCCATGCATTATTGTGGCTTTTGGTTGTGGTAGTTTAGGATTTGAATGCTTAATGGCACTTTGATGTGCAAAATGCCTTATTTCATCCTTATTATTTTGATAGCTCTTGCTCATGCATTTTATGCCATATCCATGCATCTCATTATGATTAATCCATGTATGAATCCCTAGCTTCACATATCTTAAGCATATTTAGACATTGGCTTGCATCTTGTCATTAATCATTGTCATTTTCAGCATCCATAACATTTTCTCATCAAAATGCATAATACTTTCTTTGTCTAGACCATTGGTAAAGTTAGCATCCCTATTCATGTTATGCGCCATCCCTTTGTATGTTCATTATCTTTTCCTTATCTAAATGCATGTTTGATGGCTATAAAAAACTGATTTTCAAAACCTCCCCAAGCCAAGCATGTTAACCTCAACCAATGAGGATTAGCATGAACTTAGCATTTTTCTTGAAGTTAGCAAAAAAAATCTTGAGGAAAATTAAGTTTTCAAGATCTGAAATCTTGATTAAACTAGCTCAAAACTTCTAATTTTATGAAGAAAATGGCCTTGCACTTGTTCCCTAAATGTTTTTGCCTTGTTTTTTAGTCTAAATTGTAAGTGGTATGATTAACAGGCTATTTCATCATCCCAAACTATTCCGGGGCTATGCAAATAAGTTCGTGATGCTCATGCCACTCTTTCCCTTCAGTCATGAATGTTTGAATGTCAATGACTTGAGTTAGGACCCGTAAACATAAAGAAAATAAGAAATATCCTCTGCTTTACTTTGTCCCCTGCTGGTAGCATCACTGTTACAAATTGAAAAATCACTTTAAAATCCCAAACAAATTTTTATGAATTTTATAATATTTTTCTCTAAAAGTGTGTCAAAATATCTTTAAAACGAGGTCTTGTTCACCCTTGGATCAGTCCGGATGAAAGAGTTATGATTTTTCAAACCTAGAATGTCTAGAATCCCTATAGTTAACAAAGTGCATTCTAGTTAGGCCCTTTAGGCCCATTAAACGATTTTTTCCAAATCTGTCCAACATTTTTCTTGAAAAGTTCATGAAATTCCCTTTGTAGAAAGGTATTATTTACAATTTTTTAATAGCAAACGAGTCCAAAATAATTTTTTGAATTTTGACACACCATTTTCCTCGCATGCTCTGTAAGTAGCGTAATTGACCCAAATTTGAAAATTTATTTTCCTAGAAATTGATTTTTTGGGGTATTAGAATATTTTTAGATTGATCCTCGTCAAGTTACCTTTCTGTCAGTGTCTTGTCCATCCTCTAAAGCCTTTAAACCAATCTAGAACAAATTTGGACAGTAGGATCGCAAGATGCTATCCCCTATTCTCGGTCATGGTCAAAATTAAGTTTCCTCGAATTTTGTCCTGAGACATTCATATGTCTCTATATCACCCAGATCTGACTCGAGAACATGCTTTAACCTTCCACAAACTCGTATCAAGGCACGAATATATTTTTACATCTTTACTATCCTCATTCACAATAATTTCTTTTGCCAAAAATTGTCAAAACGCTCACACATTTCCTAAATCACAAAGTTTTGTCAACTTAAGTTTTCCAACTCAATTTCATTAAAGAGTGTTAGATAATGTCATATTCGGGGATTTCGAGGGGATACTCCAACCCCACTTTTCAAGATTGTTAAGATTTAAAAATCTTCCTTTGTCAAAAATTATTTGCCATCCACTAGGATACTCCAACCCTATCTTTCTGAGGGGATACTCCAACCTTTTATTTCAACTATGATTAAATTTCTCTTTCTCGAATTTCCATGAATGTGTCAAACAAACCTCGTTCAATCAAGAAACCCGGAGGCATATTAAAAATTATCGATTTGGTTATTTCCAAATAATCAATGCCAATTACGAGATAAATTCCAATAGTCCATCCCTTTTCTTTATCATTACATTGAGTGATCCATGTTATGTTACTCTATTTGTTGTCTTACTAACATGATTTCTTTGTGATGATTATTTGCATTCATGCTTTCCAATCATTTCAAATAAAATCAAAAGGAATATTTCGGGTGGGTATCTCTCAATGCCCAAAATGGAACATTCCATTTTCAAAGTAAAATTTGAATATTCCCCATCTTTCTAGGGCATTTATGAGATTAAGTCTTTTCATTAAAACCTGGATTTGTATTTCTATAAAATTCATGCATTAAAAAAGGTTATATCAAAATAGTGATAGGTTAAGATTGAAAGAATCAAAACTGAGATAAGACATAACTAGTACAGTATCGATTTCGGGCATCGCGAAGAGGTTCATATCTCATTGTGCGTAACCAACTCCCAAACCCGAATGATGAATCTTTGTTCTACGTAGACCACGGGATCGATGTTTTGAGTTTCGTAACTCAAAACATAGGTTTTAGTAGGCATCCGATCATGCTTAGCCTGAAATGATTAGTGGTGACTCCATACGTTAGCCATTTCGTGATGGTCATTCGAGATCAATAAGATGAGTGATTCATCTTATGGTCCTCTTCACTGTATCACAAGTCGAGAATCCATACATTCTCATTCTCATCACATCACAAAAGAAAAGTCTCGGTTAAGAAGACATTTCCAAGTTAGAAAAAAATATTTTAAGTCGTACGCAGCCATAGATCCACGAGGATCCAACCCAAAGCACGTCGTGACACTTACCAAGCACTATAATTGGTGCCTGTAAATTGTTTCCTCTACCTCACTATGTAGGAATGGTATTTACACATTAAGTTGCTTAAGTCTTTGGTTGAACTTGGCCACTATGGCAAGTAACAAACTAATAGAGCTATGCTTCACAATCGAGGAGAAAACCTCATTATAATTAGCCTTTTTTTGACTAAAGCCCTTAGCAACCAACCATGCTTTGAATCTAGTTGCCTTAACTTTTAGGACTTTTTTTTTCTTGAAGACCAATTTGCAACTAAAATCTTTTGGTTACTTGATGATTTAACTGACTCCTAATATGGTTTTTATGAAGAGATTCTATCTCCTCACTCATAGCAACTGCCTACTGCGGTGACTTATCTCAAGTCATAGCCTCATTATAGATGGAAGGTTTTTTACTAATGGACTTTTCCATACTGGGTGCATAAGAAACTAGATTAACATCTGTATACTACTAAAAAGGTTTGATTTGCCTCATAATTCTTTAAGTGGCAATGCTATATTGGTGCTCCTAAAATGATGTATTTTCATGAAAGTTCTACACCTCATCATGATGATCCTAGACAAAAGAACCTTCCAAAAAAATAATAGTCTATACTTGACACTCCACTTACTACTTAACATTATGATCTCCTTTTTTACCCGGCTATTCATTATCTTAGGAATTAGTGGTGGATCGAAACATGGATGACTTATCAAAAGTCAAATCTCTATTGAATATGAACTTGGGTGACTTTGGAGTAAGACATTACAGCCTGCATCCTTTGCCCGTATCCAAGAAATATGCATTTCTTTACCCTGAGTTTAAGTTTCTCCTTATTAACATGAGCATAAGCAAGGCAACCAAACAATCTCAAGCTAAAGTAATTAGTAGGAGAACCAAACTATACTTCTTAAGAGTCTTAGCTCAATAGCTACAGACAAAGGTTGATTTACCAAGTATTTACTACTTCAACCAAAAAGTCTTCCCCAAGCCTAGTATTTGACATCTCATTCCAAGAGAATTCTATTCATGCATTTTGCAACTCCATTTTGCTATGGTGTATGGCAAACAGTGCAATGTCTTACTATTCTTTCATTTTTGTAGAACTCATTAATTCACCTGAGCAATACTCTAACTCTCTATACATTTAAAGTTACCCGATTGTATTCCTTATTTAATTTTCGATCAAAATTTTAAATTGCTTAAAGTTGACAAGCACTTAATCTTTGTGCTTAAGAAAATGCACCCATACCTTTCTCTAGTAGTCATTAATAAAGGTTGATAAATATTCGTAACATCATTTGAAATAATCAAAATGGGACCCTAAAGATCATAGTGAATATAATTCAACATACATTTGGTTCTGTCAATCCTGATACTGAAATTTACCCTGGTTTACTTGCCAAAGATGTAGTGTTCACAAAAATCAAGCTTCCCAATACATATTGCTCATACAACAAACCTCGTTTACTCAACATCAATGACCTCTCTCGTTCATAATGCCGGAGTCACATATGCCATAACTTGGTGGTGTTAGAATGTAGATAAATAGACGATGATAATTTGTAGCACTTGTAATTGTGGTACCATCCAAAAAGTAAAGACCTCACTTTAAATTTTCACACATCATAGTTAAAACGGCATAAAACACACTTACACTCCATATTTACTGGAATATCGAAAGCCTTTCTTATCTAAAGTACTCTAAGAAATCATTTTTTTCATTTAAGGAATGTGATGAACATCTACCAAAGTTTTTATAGTACTACCAAACATTTAAATGTAGACAATGCTAATCCGCACAACTTGGCATACGTGGTTAGCTGCCATTAGCACCAAACCAATATACCTTAGATTTGTTGAAAATAAATCTTTCAAGTTACTAATGTGAAATGTGGAAGCTATTTTAAAAATCCATCTTTTACTAATGAAAGAATCGAATACAACCAAAATAGTTTTGGAATAATTCAAAGGTTTTGCATTATGCATATTTACATGATCATTAGACTATTTTTGTTGTTTAGCTTTAGCTTTTTTTTGGACAATTTTTTTTTATGTGCCCAAAAGTTTTATAATAATAACACCGTATTCTTTTTCTAGACTATGATCTAGATTGATTTTTGCTTGCACTATCACTTTTTTACTTTGATCTTTATATTCGTCGGGCAGCAAATTATGAGTCGCCATAATACCTCTTATTATTGTTGGAACAAGAACTAAGCACATGAACACTAAACCTAAAGACTTCCAACAAGGCTCAACGTATTTAAAGCTTTCTAAACTACTTAAACATACTTTGAAAAATATTTTTTGGCTCCAAATTAGTTTGAATTCAAGCTTATTTTTATTGAATATCTCTAAGACTTCCTCAAAAAGAATATGTTAAAAACTAGGCTCTAACTTATCCATCAGTTAGATAAGCTAGAACCTATACTTAGAGGATCTTTTCATGGAAAACAAATTATGAACCGATAACACAAATATTTTAGTAAGCATGCTAATCTAATTCACAGAAATACATCAACAAATGATGAAACATGGTCAAGCATGCCAAAACATCATAACTAAACCTAATGAACCTAAATCATGCTTATTAAACATCAATTTCACAATAAAATCTCATCATATTTGATTGAAAAGCATGTGATCAAGCTAGACCATGAATCTAATGCATCATTATCAATCAAGCTCAAGATTTTTATCACAAATCATAATTAGTACCTAAATCTAACATTATAACATGTGATCTCATAGAATCAACTTCAAATTTAGCTCACATATATTAGCTCTAAGCTTAAATCACAAAAATATCAACATACCAGCATAATTTCACTTGATTGAAATCTAATATCAAGGATCTAAGCTTGGTCGATTCGTGCTCATTCATTTTCTAGTTGGCTAATCCTTAATCATGCATTGAAACATGGAATTTCATTACATACTTATCATATTTTAGCTAATAATGCAAAGATCCCAGCTTAAATAAGCAAAATCAATGTAGATCTAAACAAATCATGATGACCAAACTAGATCTCCTTATCCTTAGCATGACCGATTCGTATCTCAATATTCAAACATGTTTTAAGTTCATTTTCAAAGAAATCATGATCAAACCATGCTCAATCATACATATAATCAAGAAATCCTAGTTCTAAATATGATTTAATCACAAAATTATCAATAGCCAAATCAATCAAGAATTCATTCATGGTGGTTAAACCATGTTTAGGCAACAAAGATCAAGTAAATAAGAAGAAAATCAAGAAAATCAATCAAATTAATTAAGAGATTAATGATAAAGATGTACCTCATAAACTTTGCTCCTTAGATTTCTTAAGAGAAAAATCCACAATGATGAGAATTTATGAAAAGCTTGTTTAAGTATTTGTGATTGTTAAAAAGATAATAGCCACCATGTATTTAGAGATTAGAGTAATCTAAGACTTAGTAAGTAACCTTAGGCTTTGCTACTAATCATCTAACTTTCCACTACCACTTTTGGTCAAAATACCGCCTTACCTCTCTTTTAAAGTGGATGATCAAAATTAATCCTCCACGTGACACATTGAATTCAGCCATGTTTCTATTTAGGCTTAATCTTGTACAAAATGTTTTTATCCAATTAACCATGATTCAATCTCGTAAAAATGTAGTTTGGTTCTTTTTTGTAGTAAAATAACCTCAAATGACTTTTTCTCAAGAAATTCAAAATTTTCTATCCCGAACCTCTCAGATTAAGCTCTCTAAAATCCTTGACTAGACTTGGTAATTTTAAAAATGACATGTGTATGACATGCTTTAATCATGTATGGGTTTTATGTAATCGTGTTTCATGTCATAATCATGTCGACACGTTTATCACATGAAAATTTCATGTCATAAACATGTAAAACACACATAACATGCGTAAGACATGGTTAAGACATGATTAATTAATCGTGTCATAAACATGTAATCATGACGTATCTGACCATTTTACACGATTAAGACACAACTAATTAATCGTGTCATAAATGTATAATCACGTTGATACGTATCCGTTAACACATTTAAAATACGATAATTTATGATTATATCCAACATGATAAAGATAAAGATTAAGTATAACCAGCATGATTTATTCATATAATTTTTGATATATTATGATTATAATTTATAAATAATTACTTGAATATAATATCCAATTCCAATATTATATAATAGCATTATATAATAGAAAAGTTAATTTAATAATATAAATATCAAAATAAGAATAATATATGCAATAGAAATGTGAAATAAAAATGAAATACAATAAAAATTTTTAAATTATATGACATAACATTTAATTAAAATACATAATAAATAAAACAGGTTTCTAGGTTTTTTTTATTCAATCATATCATTTTAAAAATTATCTTTTTGAATTGTAAAAATTTTACGTAATATTCTTTAATGGCTTCAAATTAAAAATATAATTATAAATTTGTTCTAGAATTTGAAATGTGATGATAAAATTACACCAAATAAAAATCAATGATAAAATTATACCACGTACAAAGAAATTTATTGATAAACTAACATAGTAAGAGTAAATATACTCCCCCCCTTTTTTTTTCCTAAATGACTATTGGTACAATTTGAAGGCAAGCATAAAGGTTGGTAGTTGAATATTACCATTAATTAACTAATTATTATGATAATAAAATTAATTTAGTTATTATAATTGTTTCAAAAAAAGCCCGATCGAGAATGAAACGATAACCCAAATTAAAGGGAAAGCCCATTTTCGAAAATGGGTCAAAAAAGGCCCAAATTTTAGCCTAAACATATAAAAAGCTCCTCTAATTCCAAATAAAAAAATAAAAATAATTTTTTCCCTTTAATTTTAGGGTTTTACTGAATCTTTTCTGTCTTCACTTTGACAACACCCATCTTCTAATTTCACTTGCTGTTAATCAGCCAAATCCTACCCAATCGTCCAAATCTTTCCCTTGCCATGACCAAAACTCTCTCCGCAAAGCAAATTTGAGATCCACAATCAACCATTAGCCTACAACAATAACTTTAAATTCCCAAGTAATTTTTTTATTATTTAGTGTTTATTATATAAATTTTAGCATTTCAACATTTCAGCTCAATTACCTTGCAGCCTCTTTTTTGGTGCTCATAGCTTAGAGTTCTTTTCATTTTTCCCTTTCAAGGGTAGGGATAGGAATAGGGCTTACTATAAGTTGTATGTTGAGCTTGTTTATGTTGATTCTAGATTACCTTCCTCGAATAAAAATAGAAATCATGTCTTAGAAACTTCATTTTATACAGAACTTGATGGACTTTGATGTTGTTTAGGATTGCGGTGTTCTTAAGCTTAAATGCTAAAATTGTTGTTTTACTTTGTTCTCATTAATATAATATAAATTTTATTATATAAATTTTTTACTTTTTTCTTCTTTATTTGAAATTTTACTTCCATTAATATGATTTATTATTTTGACTATGGTGAAACTTAGAAGATGAAGTTTTACTTTAAAATGAAAATAAGATACATATATATTATATAGAATCTATGTTTGGGTAAGTGTAGTCTCCAAGTGATATTAAATGATACTTTGATACAAAAATAGTTAATTTATAAAATTTTTAATACCGTATACTTTTTTTTGTATATTTTGTATGCCATTTTTATATACTTAATCTGTGTATTTATTTGTCTAAGGTAATATGATTATGAAGATGATCTTTTTGATTTGACAACTTAAAGATTGTTAATATTATTCTAGGTGGACTCTGATAATATCAACATTAGTCTCTAATCAAATTCTATTCCTGTGAGCTTGGGTGATGAAGATGATGACATCATGGAAGTTAAGGTAGACTAGACTGAACATAAAGGAAATAAGCAAGTGAAACGCTAAAGGAAGCACACTTCAAATGTTTGGTCAATCTTTGAGTTATTACCCTAGAAAACTATTACCAGTGCTTAAAAAGTAAAATGCAGGTTATATAAAATTGTTAAGAACTATGACAGCTGGCATGGAACAAGTAATCTAAAATGACATATGAACAATTATTACAAGAGAGACACTCGTGATATAAGTCAAATGATATTATCTCCAGAACATGGGTCTATGGTAGTAAGGTCTTCACAATTTGAACATGAAATATTTTTTGAACTGTTAATTGCTACAATGGTCATGCATAATTAACCATTATCATTTGTAAAGTATTATGGCATTAAGGCTATCTTCTCTTACGTGTGTGAAGATGTTATTTCAATATCTAGGAATACTGCTAAAGCTTAGATTCTTACGATACATAAAAGAGAAAAAAGTAGGATCCTGCAATTGCTTAAGGATTCACGTGGTAGGATATGTTTGACTTTTGATTTATGGACTTCTATTACAACTAATGGGTATATATGTCTAACTACTCACTTTGTTGATCAGCATTGGACTTTACAAAAAAATATCTTAAGTTTTTCCTATATGCCACCACCATATGATGCTGTTGCATTAAGTGAAAATGTGTACTCATTGATGGCTGATTGGGAGGTTGAAAGTAAATTGTTTTCTTTAACATTAGATAATGCTTCTGCTAATGATTCTTTTGTTGATTTTTTGAAATCACAATTGAACATGAGAAAAACACTTTTAAGAGAAAGTTAGTTTTTTCATATACGATGTTGTGCTCATATTCTTAACTTAATAGTGCAAGATGGATTAAAGGAGGTTAATGAAGCTGTAAAAAAAATAAAGGAAAGTATAAAATATGTGAAAGGTTCTCAAGTTAGAAAACAAAAATTCTTAGAATGTGTGAACCTAGTGAGTTTAGATGCAAAAAAAGGATTGAGAAATGATGTTCCAACTAGATAGAATTCCATATTTCTCATGCTTAAAAGTGCACTTTACTTTCGCATGGCTTTTTCTCACTTAACAATTAGTGATTCGAATTATAGGAGTTGTCCATCTTTGGATGAATACGATGATATTGAAAATCTTTGCAAGTTTTTGGGTGTTTTCTTTGATGTTACTTGTGTGTTTTCTACAACAAAGTATCCCATAGCCAATTTATACTTTCCTTCCATTTTCAAGGCATGCTTAACCTTAAATGACTACTTAAATGATGCTGATATGTACATGACAAACATGGCTACTCAAATGCTTGTCAAATTTGAAAAGTATTGGTCTGAATTTAGCTTGGTTTTAGTTATAGCCATGATATTGGATCTTCGCTACAAGCTTCAATTTGTCGAGTGGGAATGATTTAATAGAATTCAGAACTATCAAAGATAGTTTGTTTTCTTTTTATGATGAATATGTTGTCAAGGCTTCTGATCATGGTTCATCCTTTAATATATTTGCTCTTGGTGGGTGCGATAGTGATGTCTTTGAGGTAGTTTATCTTTTCTTAAATTGTTATTACTGATTTAATTTCAATATTTTTATCTTATTTTGTTATAATTCTATTTGTTTTTTTACTTTTAAACGTTTGAATTTTATTTTTTAATTAGGAATTTGAGTCTTATGACATTGAATATAGGAATGCTACACAAAAATCTCAACTTAAGTTATATTTTAATAAAGAAAAGGTTGATAGAAAACAAGATTTAGATATCCTAAAATTTTGGAAGGCAAACCAATTTCACTATCCTGAGCTTACTATCATGGCATGGGATATAATGGGTATTCCTATTTCAACAATAGCATCTGAATCTGCTTTTAGCATTAGCGATAAGGTTATTGACAATATTATAGCTCACTCAAGCTAGATATTGTGGAAGCAATTGTTTGTTGTAAGGATTGGTTGTTTGGAAAAATTGGTAAGAATTTTTTCTAATTTAATGAACATATTTTACTTTTGTATATAATTAATTCATCATTACCATTAGCATAATTATGATTTATGGATATAAACTTTATAAATGTAGATTCTACATAGTTGAAATTAAAAGAGATTACACAAGATATCATTTAGTTGGATATTAACAAAGAGGATTCATCTAAACTTTTTGCCTCTGGTGATGTTGGAGTTGATGGATCTTGAATGAAAGGTTAGTATTGTCAAAGATTGAATTCATTTAATTTTTTAACTATTAAATTTTATTTAATTTTGATATTTTTTAATCTTATAAATAGTGGCTTTGCAAAAGGCATGCATGGAACAAGTTTTACTAGACTTTTATCAATTAAAATTTAAGAATGTTTGGAGTTTGGACTTTTAGTTTGTTTGTTGGTACATTTGAATTGTGTTTGTGTAATTCTGTTGGAATTGGATAATATTTATATTTTGTATTTTTATGGCTCCTATTGGTGTGCATTGTGATTTATTCATGTTATAATATTCATGCTAGGTTAGAAAGCAAAATAGCTTGAAAATGAAGGAAAAAGAAAGTTGAGTCGTAGATTGGTTGATAATATTTATGAAATTAGTGTCCTAAACGTGTTTTCGTATAATTCATGTCTTAATCATGTTTTTGTGTTATTCATATTAATCATATTATTCATGTTGTAATCGTGTCATGTCGTATGCTGTTAACATAAATGGATCAAGTTTAATCGTGTTGTGTCATGTCGTATAAACATTAACGGATCAATTTTAATTATGTCATAATTGTGTTGTATCGTGTTAAATTTAAAAGATCAATTTTAAACATGTTAATCGTGTCGTGTCGCATGAAAAACGAATATAAGCCATTTCATGTTCGTGTTTCAAATATGACATTATTAATTAATAGTATCGTATTCATGTATTAGGTAACCATGTCATGTCAAAAGTGAGACACGACACGAAACATGATATGATAACACGAATTGCCAAGTTTATCCTTAACAACCCAATTCTAAGGTCTTTTCATGAGTTAACCTTGATTGCACTTTCTTAACCTATATTTCATGCTCAATTTTATAATGGTGTATTCAATTTTGAAATTTGAGTTCTAGAACTCTAACAATTTAAAAATCCAAACTTTCAGCATACAATTGATTTTTTACAATTAACTTTGCGCATAGTTAATTTTTGACTTTTTGCGTATAGTTAACTTTTGCTATAGTTAACTTTTTAACCTGATCTTTAAAACAAGCCTGTTTCATTCCTATATGTCTTTTTTTTCAAGCAGCAGAACTAGCCAAATTTCATCTCGAAATTGTGTGACCCAAGTCTCAGTTTTTGAAATCCAACATTTTTTTTCCTTCTAAATTGGTCAATTAAAGCCCAAATGTCTTTCATTATTAAAAAATAACCCTTAAAATCACTCCAAGACCTAGATTAGATCTTTTAATCATCAATACTTCATTCAAGAAGATTTAGACTAAAAAAATATAGTCAACTCATAAAAATTAGAAAAAGCCTCGTAAGGGCCCACAAAATCAAGTGTTTATAATTCGAAAAAAATAGCATTTTTTTTGTTAAAAATGATCTTCGAGTTTTATTTCAAAAGAGGGTGTTTCAAATTAAGCACCTTGAAGGCCCTAAAATGAAGCGTTGCATTAATAATTCTTTTTAAAAAGTATTTAATTTGGAAATATGAATGCATAATTGTCACCAACAAACGAAAAGTGTTAGTAACTCACTAAATCATAAATAAATATGGCTTGAAATAAAATACAAAAACTTAGAAGAAAAAGGGTCAGTTGATAGTGTATCTCTTGGTTGTCGCCACTCATTTAGAAATAACTTATTAACAACATAAGATGAGCTTGGACTCCAATGGTGATTAAAGCATGAAAATCAAGGGCTGGTTGAAAATTTTGAGAAAATTTTGGAGAGAGAAAATCTTATTTTTTTGGAAATTTTTTAAAAAAATGAGGTTAAAAAAACTTAACTAATGAAAAATTTAATAATAGTTGACAGATAGTTTCAATATTGTCCTTAAAAAGGATGAATATTATTAAACATGAAAAAATTTATAGGAAAAGCTTGATTGATTTTCTTCGAAAATTTTGGAGCCTTGGTATGGCTTAATGAGACTTATACATGACTTATGATCTTTTTGAAGCACTTATCTAACTCTTTTCGAGGCATTTGAATGCCTCGAGAGAATGGACACTAGGTAATTATGACTTTTCTAAATGCTAGAAGCAAGGAACAATATTGCATTATCAAACTTCTCGAATTTATTTCGGATCCTAAGCAAGGCAAATGATATGGCATTAAAAAGGTAACTTAATGAGGTTTCATCTAAATATTGTAAAAATTTCCAAAAAATTACTTCCTAGGAGAACACAAATTTTTAAAGTCAGACTCTGTATATTGCTGGCAATAGATGTAGGGGAATTAGTGCAACAAACTTTGAAAAATAGCCTCAGATTAATTTAGACTCAAAAAGTCACAAATGATATATTGCCAAAAAGGTAATCTAATGTGTTTTAAGGAAATAAATTTGACAAATCATGAAAAATCCTTTAGGTGGTCAAAAATTGTGTGCATTAGGCATAAGGGTTTCAAGCAATGCATGATTAAAAAATCGTAACTACCTCATTCGAACTCGAAATGAGGAAAATAAAAGCCCGTTGCATAGATAATTCATTTATATTTGAGGGGAAAATCTGAAAAAAGTTTTGGAAAATTATTTTCGGCTTAAAAACAAATTGTTAATTTTACCTACTACTGTTGCCAATAGCCAAAATAGGGATTTATTGTTTTCGAGTAATCTAGACTCAAATTAGGCGTCAGACATACGAATGTTTGATCTTAAAGTTCTGTGGCAGTAGGTTCATAGGTTGATTCTAAGTCCTCAGACTAGTGGGGCACCTGGATGATCTATTAGCCATGCTATTCCATAACAACAACAAGGCTTATCATAACCATAAAAACTCAGAGTTCTATCAACCATATAACCACATAACTTGTAAAAGGAGATATATTTTAGAGACTAAAGCATAAAATCTTTGTTTAAATATATTATGATATATCATTTTGAGAAAAAGTTATTTACAAATATATGATTACCTAGAATTTTGTATTACCTAATTCAATTTTGTTATTTTGGTCTAACAATTTTTGGGCTTACTTAACCCAACTGAAAGAAATGTCAATTGTTTTCTGAGTAGTTTTACTCATTATGTTCTTTATCATTTTACAGGTTTTGAATGTGGTTAGATGTGTAGGAATATTGAAGATGATGTTTCAAACCTTAGTGCATGCCTTTTAGAACTTTAGTTTGTTTCAAAACTTAGACTTTTCGAGACTATTACTTAATAGATTATTAAAACATTTTGAATTTTTATTTTTAAACTTTATGAAATTCTTTTATATACATCTATGAACTTGATTTCAATAATTCAATTTATAATACTTTATCAATGTTGATTTCTTCGAATTTCAATTGTCAGTTTGTTGCCTTATATATTTGTGACATTCTATCTCACAAATGTTTGACATATGTTATGCCTTAGTCGAGGGCGTGACAATACTATTGCATATGTTTCAAATTAACATGTATTTCATTGTAACTGACCTAAAAAAATTTAGTAACATTGAACTTCCCCAGAGCCTTATTTGACTTTTCATTAAATTTTTCTTTGAAGTCAATCATATTTTGTGTTACTTTTTTCCTTTTTTATTAAAATTGATTCGGGCTATGAAATGGAGAGTATCCTCTTTCCTTTTCTAAAAATGACCTAAAAGATTTAGCTTTTTTCTAATTAGATATAAATATTGAATCAATTTAAAATTTTATATGCATGATAAGAATATAATTATATTATTAAATTCAACAATTGTTTTTATTAAAATATGAAACCTATTAAAAATGATAAAAATATATAAAACTAATCAATTTTATATCAATTAAAATTTATCATACATATATATGTATATAAATAACAACATTAGAATTTAGAATTTAGAATTTAGAACTGATGGTGGCAAACGAATGGGTTTAGGTAGACTTGAATTTGGTTGTCCTTGGATTTGGGTTATTTTGAACTTAAATTCAATTCAGATCCAAATTATCTCGAGCGTAGATATTTTCGATTTTTTTTTTTTGGGTTCTGGCTATCTTGGACTCAAATCATTTCGAATAAGGTTTTTTCTGAGTTTGAACTATTTCAAATTCGATTTGATCAAAGTTCAGGCGGGCTTCGATAGATTTAAAAAATTTAGAATTAAGTAAATTTTTTTAGAAAATTTTGATTGTAATAATTGATTTTACTTTTACATAATGATGTTTAGTTTTAAAAATTAATAAATGTTTATAAAAATATAAAATTATATAATAAATTTATTTATATATTGAGTATTAATATATTACATTTAATATTATCTATAATTTTTAGCATAATATCTTTAAGTTTAAATAAAAGTTAAATATAAAAGTTCGATATATATACTTTAGTAAAATAAAAATTATTTTGTACACTTTGATACTTCTTATTATTTTACAATTATTATATATTTATATTTTTGTTAGTTTTTATGATATTTAGTATTGATATAATTACTAATTATATAAGAATTTTTTTTTTTTTGTTTTAAGTGAGCTAAAATAAATACAAAATAATACTAGATAAAGTAAATGTAAAAACTCATTGGATTATATTAAAAAAAAATGAAAACAATAGAATGAAACAAGTTATATTTAAACTCGAAAATTTAGATATATATATATATATAATTTTTTACTCTTAACCTAATAACGAAGTGGGGTTTTATTCACTTAACCCAACAATTTTTAATTTTTTCTTTATTTTATTTTGTTTTATTAGATTTTTTTAATCTATTTATTATAATTTTTAATGTTGCTTTTAGAAATTTGAATTTAAAAATAATGCAAATTTTGCAATAAAAATACATTAAATATAACATTTATGATTATTTTTCAAATTTATTTATTTATTAGGTGCTTATTTAATAGTGAATTTGAATTACTCATAAATATTTATTAACTTGAAATTCATATTTTTTATATCTTTCAAATATATAATTATATTTAATTATAACTGATTTAATTTAATATATGCATTTCATCCTCACAATTCAATAGCAAATGAAATCTGAAGCTTCATATTTATATAACATAAGATATATCAATTAATTATTTAAATTACTTTATTAAATTATAATACCGTTACTTAGTTTTATATAATAAGTAATTTAATCAATATTTAACTTTTAATTTAATTGTACATTTGTTATTATATGAACTAACTTTTTATTATAAGGATTCAAAATTTATAAAATTAGATCTATTATTAGAGATTTTATTTTTGGACGAGCTTAGAGAAGTTTCTGAGAAACTTAACATCATTAAAAAAAATAGTTTTGATATCTCTTTTTTTGGTTAATGGCAAAGGATATATTGATATTAGTTATTAAAGTTACTTCAGAATCAACATTTAATATAGATGTTAGAGTTATTAATAAATAGAAAATTTATCTTGGACCTCATAATTGCAAAAATATTTAAGAATAAAAAACTTTATTTATTTGATTTTAGTAACTGAAAATATATTTTATTTAAATATATTTTGCTTGGATGTTGCATTGTTTAATTTAACTATTTAATTTTTTTAGTTTTTATTCAAGTAAATTTAATATTTTATTCACGTGAAACACGAAAAGAAATATAATTTAAAGTTAAATTTGTTAATAATGTTATTAGTATTACATAAAACATCAAGTTCAATGTTATGTTGAAATATAATATCAATTTTGTACATTTGGTTATTATTAGTTTAAAATTAAATTTTAAATGTGAAATAAGTATAATAAAATATTGTACATGATTATTTTTTAAAAAATCATATGTTAAATTAATAGTACTATATTTTTATTTTATGATTAATTGTTATAAATGATAGTACTAAAGATTATTTGATTCATATTTAATATGCTTCAAATAAATTTTATTTCATAATCTAATGTAGACATTCACTATTAATTACTTTTACTAATAATACATCGTTAATATAATTGTATAATAATTGTGAATAGCCCCTCATAAATTAAATATTTATATTAATTAAAATATTTGATAATTTATTTATTTATACTTTTATTTTAAATAAAATTATATAATTATAGTTCAGGTCTTTTCAGTTATAAATTTAAATTTTACAAGTTTCAAATCGGATTGATCTCAAGTTCAAGTTTGGGTCTTAATGAATTTAGGCCTTTACAGGTTTCAGGACTTGAAACTTTCGAGCCATGTTGGTTTCAAGCTTTTTTGGATTGAATTTTTTTGTATTTAAGTCTTTGACTTTTTTAAGTCAACTCAAGTAGGATCGACTCGGTTCAGCTTTCAAATTTGAGCCTACTTTCCCATTGAGACTTCTACTATGCTTTTTTTAGCATACGTTTTTGGTTAGATACTATATAACCGGTTGCTAAGATTTTCTTACACATTTTTTATGCATATTATTATGTAATAATACGTAAAATTATTACAACCAAATAAATTTATTTTAAGTTAAATAATCTTTATAATTTGAAAAACAAACTTAAATTATCGATAAAAATTAAAATTATATAAATTAGATTATCTATTATGTAAACTATTATGGTATTTAATATAAGTTAGAATTACACATTTTTGTTACAATTACACATATATATTTTGTGGAACATAAATAACAATAAAAGCTGTATATAAAAATTTATTATATATACATAAAACTTTTGTAAGTTATATAAATTTATTACCAAAAGGTAATAAAAAGAAGCATTACATAAATATTATAATAATATTTATGATAACTTTTGCAAGTTATCATCATATGTCATAGAAATGAGTATTACATATTTTTATTGCAATAACACATATATATTATTTATTTACATAAATCATAATAAAAATCGTAATATATAAATTTATTATATTTACATCAAAATTTTCTAAGTTATAAAAATATTTTGCCAATAGATAATAGAAAATAGTGTTACATAAAATATTATTGTTATATAAAGTGTATTATCTATTAGATAAAATTTATCAACATAGGTAATAGAAAAATGTATTACATATATACATTATATTACATAAATTATGATCAAAAAGATAATAAATTTGTAAAATATAAATTTATTATATTTACATAAAAATTTCATAAGCTATATAAATATATTAGCGAAGGTAATAGAATTAGAAAAAGTATTACATAACATATAATAGTTACATATATTTTATTATCTACTACATAAGTTTGTTAATTACTATATGTAATAGAAATACGTATTATATATTGTTATTATAATTACATATATACATTATATATTACATAAGTTATTATAGTATAGGTAATGTATATGTTATAGATAATGTATTTATGTAAACAATTAATAAATATATTATAATAATAAAAAATATATTTTATAATAAAATTTTAATTTTTTTATTAGTTAAAATGAATTACTGCTAAAGATTACAAAAATTATAAATACACATTAAAATTTACAAAAATCATTGAAGTGTAGGTAATGTTTGTATGTAATATGTGTTATAGGTAAAGTATTTATATAAAAGATTTCTAAAGGTAATGTTTATATGTAAACAAATAATTTAAAACATTATAGGATTACAAACAAACATTACAGAGTTACATAAAGCATTATCAAAATTATAATTTATTTATGTAAAATATTCTTTCAAGAAAATTAAATATAATTTTTACAAAATATTTTTGATTTTTTATTAAATATATTGCATATGTAGAAAATTAATTGTTCTATTAATATTTGAAGTAAATAGAATTTTTATATTTTTTTCTTTTATTAATATTTTTTTAAGATTAGTGATAAATACATTATATTAATATAAAATTAATTTTTAATAAAATTTTAAGCTTTTTAGTTAAAAAGAATTATTGTAAAAGATTATCAAAATTACACATATCCATTAAAATTTATATAAATTATTTGAGTGTAGATAAAATATATGAGTAATATATGTAATAAATAAAAAAATTTAAATAATATTTATATTTAACAAATTACATAAAAATATTTTATATATATATAAATATTACAAAATTATATAATAATATTACTAAAAATTTCAACCAGATAGACTGGTGACGATATTTTTTCTTCTTCTTACTTTCCTTTCAATGACTCAAATCATTTATGTTTTTTTTCACCGAACTGTAATCATTAGTTTGCACTTATATAAACCTTATTTTAAGGCACTTCATCTTAAAATTTTCATACTACAGACAGCTGAATACTGATGTTGTTTCCAGCCCTATTCTCCTACTGCTAGAGTGCTAGTGCTAAACATGTTTGTTCTCTCCCTTTTCAAATTACTGTTCGTTTTATTTTTACAGAAAATAAAAAGGAGGAAGCCACAGAGGGAAATTAGGAAGAGACATGTCGATCTGACGTACCGCACTCCCACAGTAGATGATTAGTAAACATCGACATCTTTACGAGGAAGGAAAAACATGGAGGTATTGCCAGCTCCATTTATTTACTTGCCCACTATTACGGTTTTTTGGAAAGCAAATGGCCGCATTAGGTACAATGACACACAATGCATAAAATGTATTTTGAACCGTCAAATGTGTCATTTGGTGTAATCGGTTCTAGTAGCATCGATTGATTGTATTAGAATGAGTAGGATCTTTTATCCAACCTCACTTTGAGGAGAAAATTATGACCTTATCTCTCTTTTTTTTTTTTTTTTTCAATTTTTTAATTTCTTTCAATATTTTTTATTTTAAAAATTTTAAATTATTTATATTTATATTTATATTTCATATAATATAATTTAATAAATAAATTTATAAAAATATATAATAATTAGTTTACTAATTAAAATACTTAAAGAAACATATAAAATAATATGTATTAAAATTTTGATTATTATTAAAAGATATATATAAATAATTTATTAATATATTTTTATATTAATATCTTTAATAATTATTTAATAAACACACTACTATCACTGCATTAACATCCAAATAATATATATCATTGGTTTTAATCTCACTCTAGTAATTAATTTCAATGTCATCGTTATTTCTATATTACAGGATCAATCTTATTGTCTATCTAAATGAAACCAAAATCAATTATCAAATTAAATAAATCAACATAAAATTAAACTAGAAAAACTTAAATTTGAATTCCAATGTCTATGGTTAGACTTCCTCTTTACCGTAATACTAAGATTAAATTCATTAATCACGTATTCTTAATTTGATAGTATTTCATTTCAAAGATTTTTGTTTATTTTGGGTGGGGGGGAGGGGTTCAAGAAATCGTTTGGTTTCAGTTTATATATTTATCATGAATTCCTAATGCTGGGTAACCATTGAACAAAATTATTAATATATAGTGATGGTTCTATTACTAAAAATTATATCTAAAAGTTATCATTATTTTTTGAATAACTTTTGTGATAATTAAAGGAAAAGACAAAAGAGAAGGAGGTAAACACATTGACATTTTAGAAAAAAAAAAAAAAAAAACGGTGTCTAAATGTCATATTTAAACGCATTAGAATGTCTTCTCCCCGCTTAGCTGAGGATATGATTTCAATTATATTAAATGGAAATTATTTATTTGATTTAAATATTTCAAATTATATTTTAATATAAAATTAAATATTTCAAATTATGTATTATTCACTAAATAACAAAAATGTTTATTATCCTAAATAATTTTAAATGATAAAACATAAAACTACAAAATTTAAACTTTTTATAAATTAAGTGACAAATTCATTAAAAAAAATAACTAAAGTATAGATAGGTATAAGATTCTCCCTCAATTCATTAGCATTGGATCAAACCCCAATGCCCAAATTTCCCTCTTATTCGTACCTCCCTCTCTCTCTCTCTCTTTTTAATGGTACATATATATATATATAGATACATGTCTCCCATTAAGTAAACTAATAAAATTATTTATCTCTACATTTTTAATTGATCTTCAAAGTCACATAATTTATCTTGATACAATAAATTAGAGATAATAAAATGGATTCAAATTCAAATACTACTTCAAAAAAGGTCAAATTAGAACTCGATCAAAAGTATTCAACTTGATTTAAAAAAAAAATTCAAAAGTTTAAGTTTGAGCAAACTCAAATAGCCAAAATTCAACCCTATTTTAATTCGAAGCCAAACTGAAATTGAAACTCAAACTAATTATAATGATTATATCTTACATGAAATTTAAAAAAAAATGGTTTAAATTCAAACATAATCTTCAAATATCATGGAATGTATCATCCCCAACAATTTAACATGTGAAGAACTCCCTTTATTATAATGTAAGAGATATAATGATTGTATTCCATTCATCTCTATCATCATATCATAGCATATATATATACACACACACACACACACACACACACACACAATAAAATTAAAGTAATCCCCTCAATTGATTCAATCATTGAGAGGGCAATTTTGAAAATAACTTGTTAATTTTTGTCTTTTACAAATAACAAATCACAATACCTTGCTAAACAGGAAGTTGCTTAGACTTTGTCGTTGCTCTTTCAAGACCAAAACCTATATTTAAAGATGCTAATCAGCTTTTCAACTGATTATCTTTCGTAACACGTTTAAATCTACTATTCCACTTATATTTTCTATTTTCTCCTAGAATTAAAGCCAAAATAGCAACCAAAATAAATAAATATGTATGGGCAAGTAACAATAATTTTGTCGGTGAAAATACAACAAAATCGAATAAAATTATAAAATCTTATAATGTCATATGAAACTTAGCTCCTCAATTAATTGGTCAATTGTTTGTTATGTTTGGCAAGCAATTGCTAATTTTTTTTTTTTTTTAAGTATCACATGTTGAATTTGTGTTAATTTTTCATATTATAATTGTATTCTAGGTATTATATATAAATTCTGACACATTTATAATTCGTGTCATATAAATTTTGATAATATTTATGCATCCATATTATGTTCATGTTTTTTTTTTTTTTGTGTTGCATATTGTTGTGATTATTTTTCGTGTTATTTTTTTTTTGTGTTTATAGATTTTGGCACATTTGTTAATTTGTGTCATGTTTATATTATTTTTCATATCATATTTTAATTATTTTTTAATGTTATCTTCATGTAATATAATCATATTGTATCCGCAATTGCTTGGTATTATTCAAACAGCTTCAAATTTTATGTGGTGTGTCATATAATACTTGGAAGTTATTGCTTTTCTATATTAAATTTAATAATTTGGGATATCTTATCATATTTTACATCCTTAAACGGGATATAAACATCCCTTTCCTTCCATTTCCTACACATATATAATTTCTAATACGAGAAAAAAATGATATTAATATTTGTGTATTTATGTTGTAGTCAAGGAATGTTTTTATGTTGTGTCATATTTTTGTTATTTTTTTATATCATATTTATGTGTGAGACCATTCAAATAAATTTTAATTTAATGTCATGTGTTGATTTGTTCTTTATTTTTTTTCAAAGAAAGTCATATTATTTTTGTATACTATTGAATAAAAATTATTGTATTTATAAATTACCAATAAAAGTTAAAACATTGAATAATATAATATGGATTGATGTAAATAATTCTTCTTTAAATTTAGGTCTGAATCCAAAGGAAAAAAATATTATGATGGTTAAATAGTAAAAATAACTATGTTAAATAATGTTTATTGTATAATTGTTGTGTTTATATTTCATTTTTTATTTTTTTAATACAAATATAAACGATGGATATTCATATAATAAAAATAAATTAAATTTTGATATTTATCTTAGTTTTTTATATATAATAAACATATAATGAATCAGATTCATATATTTGTACTGTATTTATACTCTTTTATATTTATGGTCTATACCTTATTGTAAAAGTTGTCTTCAAATCAAGTTATTTTATATATTTTATTATAGCAATTCAATTTTACCTCTAAATTTATTTTATTTTTTCATATCATAATTATATATATATTTATTTTGGTATCAAATTATATTTAACGTATTATCAATAACAATAACACCAAAACAACATCTGATCAAATGGTGGTTATATTTATTAGCAACGTTTTAACATGTAGTTGAGTTAAAGAAAATGTCGGCATTAAACACCCAATAGTTGTCATCCTTACTCCACCTATAGGGGCAGAGTTAGCTAAGTTTTATCGAGGAGGTAAAATTATTGGTCAGTGTCATATTGATATTGATTGATGCAGTCGGTCAATATTAATTTTAAGGTAAAATGAAACGGTATAATAATAAATTATTTTGATTTTTTTTATCGATTCATATTAGTCATGTTAATTTATATCGGTTAGCACTAGTATATATTGATTCATATCAGTTGGTATAAAATTTTGATATTTTTAATTTAACTTATTTAATTTTTAACGAATATATAATGTTTCTATACATCTCAATCAATTTTATTTGTCATTATTACATTTAAAAATAAAATATGTGAATTAACTAGGTCATTGAATCTAATTAATAATAACAGCTTATTTTTTAAAATTATTTTACACTTAATTATTTGATGTTTAATATTTTCTTATATTAAATATTGATAATTTTAAAATTTATATTTGTATATAAATATATATATAACTATATATAACGGAGGTATGTTTGTATGTTTATATAATATATTTTATAAAGAAATTGTAATAGGCTATATATATATATATATATGAAAAAAATTTAAAAAATATCGATAAACTCGAAAAGAAATACCGAAACACTTTGGTCAATACCAGAATAACTAATGAGTCCATCAATATGGTACTAAATATCTTGGACCAATCATAAAGATAAAGAAAGCTAAAATTTTTTAAAAAATTAATATACTGATTATAACCAACAATCAAAAGATAAAATGCATATTATATTTATTTAATGGCCCATTAAAAAAATAAATGATAATGCATTAAAAATTTTAAATTTTTTTATGGCTAAGACTAATAATTATATTTATCTATAAATTCTAATGCATAAAATTATGTTATCGACAAAATAAAAAACTAAATAAATATAAATTTTAATTTGAAAAGGTCAATTAATTATATTTAATATATAAATACTTACACATATAAATATATATTAAAGAAATTTTAAAAATTTTTGAGTTGAACAATTTAATTATATCTGATATTTAAATAAGTATGAGCATTTATACGAAGAGAATCCTCCGCCCGTCCACCTCCTACTACTCTTTGGGTTGCTTACAATTTAGATATTGTTAATCATTTTCATTAAAATTAGTTAAAATTTATTTTAATATAATATTTTTATATTAAATGTTATGATTGTTACTTAAATTCATGAATTTCATTGCATTGAAAAAAAATATATTATTAGATATAATAATTTTACAAAATAAATTTAAAATATTTCTTAACAAAATTCATAAATTAAATCATTATATTTATTTCTAGAAAAAAAATAGAGAAATGGAGTCTAAGTTTATTCATGTTTCCACCAGTTGAGGGGCTTAAACTTTGATCTAGATCTATGTACATTTTTTTTTAATTTAGACATTCGATTTAATTAATTTTTAAACTATATTTATATTTATATTATTATAAAATAAGTGATTGAATGGATGCCATGAGTTGGTAGAACATCAACTCAATTAATAAAATATAAAACGAAAAACCTAACTAAACTAAAAGTGATAAAGACATTTATGTAAAAAAAATTTAAATTTTTTTAAAAAATACTCATTTCTTAAAAAACTTTTCACTTCTAAAAAACTATTAAATTTAAAAAACTATTCACTTTATTTACTAACATCTCTTCTTTAAAAAAATTATGCATATTTTTTATATATTTATTTATTAATTCTTTTAATTTATATCTTTTTCACTACATAGTGGTGGGTGTGCCCAATTATCAAACTAAACTCCCAACAACTCATAAAGACTACAATAAGCAAAATAAAGATATAAAAAAACAAAGAAAGGACAGCAAATTTATATAATGTACACCTTCTTTGATTGATAATGCAAACATGATTAATAGTCTTTAATTTTGAGGCTGCATAATTTTGTTGACTAAATTGATAAATTCATTAACTTTTTTTTTATAGCTAAAATTATTAGGATTTGAAATTTTATTTAAATTTTATCAATAACATGTTAATTTATTATGTCGACAGTTTAATTCAAAAAAATTACTACAATTTATATTAATCAAATTTCAAGATAAAGTGTTAAACGTGAGTGTACGTATGATGTATGATACGAATATATTTAATGTCATAAATATTCTTTTAAAAATCATATTTTCATGCCTTTTATATTTCATATTTTGAGTACTTTTTTAAGAAAATTAAAAATCTCCGCATCAAAGAGTAGAATTATAATTCCATCAAAAAGGAAAAAAATGAGCTCATATTTGAAATATGGAATCGCCCTCACAGTAAGAAGATCCCGTCTTTACAGCAAATGGTGAGGGCCACAGCGCTGCAACCCCACAAGCACATGGCAATATTCCCCTGCAGCTACGGTCCTTAGTGGGACCATTTCTGATCATCCCATCACCCACGTCGGGCCCCACCGACTAAGTTCCTTTTTTTTTATTATTATTATTTACTCACGTCATGTTAAAATACAGATGAAGAACACTGAACCATGGAGAAAATCAAGGAGGTAATTCATGCTAGCTTTTACTTACAATTGGAAAATATACTTAAACGTTTATCTCGATTTTTTGTTGATAAAAGAAATTAAATGGTACATGTAAAATAGAGAAATACTGCCACGTAGTACGCAGAAAGAAAAGAACTTAAGACTTATTAATTTTTATCCCAAGTTGAAAAATTCGATTATTTTATTCGGACTCAAATTTAATTCAATTTGATTTGATAAAAACTTACGCAACCCGAATTCGATCAATTGGAACTTGAAATAATCTAAATATGAAAAAATTTAAACCTAAAATGATTCAAGCAAGTAACTCAAAATGATCAAACTTAAATTAAATATAATTTTACTTATAAAAACATTAATTTAATAAAAACAATACATATAAAATAAATTATTAATTTATTTACTTTTATAATTTGTAATTACCATTTTTTAGTATAACGAAGCAAGCAATTATCTTTTGGTATGCATAGCCTAAGATTTATAATTATGTTGTTTTGACAATTTTTTTTATCATGTGATTAATTGGAATATTTTGAATTGCTATTATTTAGTTTCTTTTTTCTGATGATGAAAGGTAAATATTGTTAAAAGAATTATTTTTCAACTATTTCTGATTCTTTGATCAATGCTTAAGAGTAAAAAAAATCCTTATATGAACTTCAAGAAAGCTATTACATTAAAGTTTATTAATGAATGTATATTTCAAATGGCTCTTTCTCAAAATATTTTTTCCCCTAAAGATCATTATTAATAATTCTTAAACAAAACAAAGATTATTATAATAATATGTTAATCATCCACAGATATAAATGGGAGGAATAAGAATAGAAAAAAAATTAAATTAGCTTTGATTACGTGTTAAAATAATCATTAAATAATTAGCAATAACTTAAACAAATTAATAAAAGGTTATATCAATTATGATCATATATAATAAATAAATTATATATTTTAATTGTTATGGATATAATTATATTAATTTTATAATATCCTTAAGTTATATATATCATTTAAAACAAAAGTATTATGTTATAAAATATATAATATGTTCTCGTATAATTTAGAATAGAATACATAAAATAGGTTGTTAATAATAATGCATGTATTTTCTCAAAATGATTTGTACATTATGTTATAATAATATCTTGTAATGTAATCTAGATCAAATGATATAATCTCTTATTGTTATACTTATAAATGTTACTTTAGAGTAAAATTCTTGTTTTTAATTTAAATGTACAATCTCTTTAGTCTTTCATTTGATTTTCTAATAATATATAAAATAGGTAATTGATATTGTATGTTATTTTAATGATTTATACATTATTTAGATACCTACTTCTGTTCGAGGCATTTAAGAATATCTATTAATTCGAACTCAATTGCATTTGATTGTCAACTTAATTTCTTTTAAAATTTTTTCAATTTGAATCAAATGCTATTTAAATTCAAAGTTAATTTTTTAAAATTCATTTTTAAACCTTCAAATTTATTGGACTTTACTATTACTTTTGAGTTTTGAATTAAATATTAGATCTTTATTAGTTTCGAAGCTTCGTATTGTTAAATGGGTTAAAAATTTTGGATTGGGTCTTGGAACCCAAAATTGGGGCAATCCATATTCATTTTTTTTAATATTCTCAAAACTAAACCAAAAAATCATTCGAAAGGAAAAAAAAATTAACAATTTTTTTATTATTATTGTAATAGTTTTTCAACCGCTGGACCATTTTGGAAAAAAAACAAACACATGAAGTTGCAACTAATTTTTTTTTAATTGATGGGGTTGGCCATCTAAGAAAATTTATCTTTCTAAGAAAAATCATTAAAATAATTGAGATTTGTTAAAATGATAATTTTGGTCTGCAAAAACAAAATTTGGTTTCGGAAGTCTAATTACTTCGTGGAAAGTTCGTCATCTGTTTGAGAAACCGATACAAATTAATCATATCTTTTGTCTTTAATAAAATGATCTTAATTTTTATATTTAAAACTAATCCCTTAATCTCTTTTTAAAAACTTTATTTCTTTTTTAAATCATTTTCCCCTTTTTATCAAAACAAATTATTAGTTTTAAAATGAATGAAAAAATTTTATATTAAAAGTCTCACTAAATACTTTAATGCTTTTTTTAGTATTTAATGAAATTTCTCCCCTCAAAATTTTATTAGAACC
>JBBYHM010017235.1:0-10897 GCA_038381775.1 Adansonia rubrostipa
TCCAAATCGACAGATGAACATTAATTCTAAAAATTATGGAAAGAGAAGTTTTTCCTATGAAACCAAAGCTTTAATATTATTTATCCCAATGAGAAGAATATGTTTATGGTGCCGAATCACGAAATGAAAAAAGATTATTATGTGAATCTGTGTTTGTCAAAATCGATAGGTGAACATTAATTCCAAAAATTATGGAAAGAAAAGTTTTTCATATAAAACCAAGGCATCAATATCATTTATACCAGTGGGGAGAATGTGTTTATGGTGCTGAATCATGAAGTGTAAGGAGATTATTATGTGAATCCATATTTGTCCAAATCGAAACACAAACAATAATTGTAAAAATTATGGAAAGAGAAGTTTTTCTTATGAAGCCAAAGCTTCAATACATTTACCCTAACGAGGAAAATGTATTTATGGTGCTGAATCATGAAATGAAATAAGATTATTATGTGAATCCGTGTTTGTCCAAATCGACAGACAAACATTAATTCTAAATATTATGGAAAAAGAAGTTTTCTTATGAAACCAAACCTTCAATATCATTTATCCCAATGAAGAGAATGTATATATGGTGCCCAATCATGAAATGAAAGGAGATTGTTATGTGAATCCGTGTTCATCCAAATCAACAGACGAACATTAATTCTAAAAATTATGGAAAGAGAAGTTTTTTCTATGAAACCAAAGCTTCAATATCATTTATCCCAATGAGGAGAATGTGTTTACAGAGCCAAATCATGCAAAGAAAGGAGACTATGATGCAAATTCATGTTTATCCCAATTGAAAGATGAACTTCACTTCTAAAAATGGTAGAAAGAGAAGTCTTTTATGAAACCAAAGCTTCAATATCATTTATCCTAGTGAGGAGAATGTGTTTATGGTGCCCAATTATAAAATGAAAAGAGATTATTATGTGAATCCATATTTTTCTGAAAATTATGGAAAAGGGAGTTTTTCTTTTGAAACCAAAGCTTTAATACGTTTATCCCAATGAGGAGAATTTATTTTTGGTGCCCAATCATGAAATGAAAGGAGAATGCGATGTGAATCCGTGTTTGTCCAAATCGACAGAACAACATTAATTCTAAAAATTAAGAACAGAGAAGTTTTTCTTATGAAACCAGAGCTTCAATATCATTTATCCAATTGAGGACAATGTGTTTATGGTGCCCAATCATGAAATGAAAGGAGATTATTATATGAATCCATTTTTATCCCAGTTGAAGGCCAAACTTTAATTCCCAAAATGGTACGAATAAAAGTTTTTCCTATGAAACCAAAGCATCAATATCTTTTATCCTAATAAGGAGAATGTGTTTATGGAGCCAAATCATGCAAAGAAAGGAGATTATTATGTGAAACCATGTTTATCCGAATTGAAGGATGAACTTCAATTTAAAAGAAAAGTTTTCCTTATGAAACCAAAGCACCAATAGCATTTATCCCAATGAGGACAATGTTTTTGTGGTGCTGAATCTTGAAATGAAATGAGATTCTTATGTAATCCGTGTTTGTCTAAATCGACAAACAAACATTAATTCTAAAAATTATGGAAAGAGAAGTTTTTCTTATGAAACTAAAGGTTCAATATCATTTATCCCAATGAGGAAAATGTGTTTATGGTGCCCAATCATGAAATGAAAGGAGATTGTTATGTGAATCCGTGTTTGTCCAAATCGACAGACGAACATCAATTCCAAAAATTATGGAAACAGAAGTTTTTCTTATGAAACCAAAGCTTCAAATCATGAAATGAAAAGAGATTATTATATGAATCCGTGTTTGTCCAAATTGACAGATAAACATCACTGCCAAAAATTATAGAAACAGAAGTTTTTCTTATAAAACCAAAGCTTCAATACATTTATCCTAATGAGGAGAATTTGTTCATGGTGCCCAAGCATGAAATGAATGGAGATTTTTATGTGAATCCGTGTTAGTCTAAATCGACAGACGAATATTAATTCTAAAAATAGTGGAAAGAGAAGGTTTTCTTATGAAACCAAAGCTTCAATAAATTCATCCCAATGAGGAGAATTTGTTTACGGTGCCCAATCATGAAATGAAAGGAGATTATTATGTGAATCCGCATTTATCCCAATTGAAAGATAAACTTCAATTCTAAAATGGTAGCAATAGAAGTTTCTTTTATGAAACCAAAAAGCATCAACATCATTTATCCCAATGAGGAGAATGTGTTTATGGAGCCAAATCATGCAAAGAAAAGAGATTATTATGTGAATCCACATTTATCCTAATAAAAAGACAAACTTCAATTCTAAAAATGGTAGAAAGAGAAGTTTTTCTTATGAAACCAAGGCATTAACATCATTTAACCCAATGAGGAGAATGTGTTTATGGTGCCCATCAAGAAATGAAAGGAGATTATTATGTGAATCCATCTTTGTCCAAATCGACAGACGAACATTAATTCCAAAAATTATGAAAACAAAAGTTTTTCTTATGAAACCAAAGCTTCAATACATTTATCATAGTGAGGAGAATTTGTTTATGGTGCTCAATCATGAAATGAAAGGAGATTTTTATATGAATCCTTATTAGTCCAATCGATAGACGAACATTAATTCTAAAAATTATGGAAAGAGAAGTTTTTCTTATGAAACCAAAGCTTTAATATCATTTATCCTAAGGAGGAGAATGTGTTTATGATGCCCAATCATGAAATGAAAGGAGATTATTTTATGAATCCGTGTTTATCCCAATTGAAAGACAAACTTCAATTCTAAAAATGGTAGAAATAGAAGTTTTTCTTATGAAACCAAGGGATCAATATCATTTATCCCAATGAGGAGAATGTGTTTACAGAGCCAAATCATGCAAAGAAAGGAGATTATTATGTGAATTAATGTTTATCCTAATTGAAAGATGAACTTCACTTCTAAAATGGTAGAAAAAGAAGTTTTCTTTATGAAACCAAAGCATCAATATTATTTATCCTAGTGAGGAGAACGTGTTTATGGTGCTAAATCATGAAATGAAATGAGATTATTATATGAATCTGTGTTTGTCCAAATCGAAACATGAACATTAATTCTAAAAATTATGGAAAGAAAAGTTTTTCTTATGAAGCCAAAGCTTCAATATCATTTATCCCAATGAGAAGAATGTTTTTATGGTGCCCAATCATGAAATGAAAGGTGATTATTATGTGAATCTGTGTTTATCTTAATTGAAAGACAAACTTCAATTCTGAAAATGGTTGAAATAGAAGTTTTTCTTATGAAACCAAAGCATCAATATCATTTATCCCAATGGGAAGAATATGCTTACAGAGCCAAATCATGCAAAGAAAGGAGATTATTGTGTGAATTCATGTTTATCTCAATTGAAAGACGAACTTCACTTCTAAAAAGGGTAAAAAGAGAAGTTTTTTTATGAAACCAAAGCATCAATATCATTTATCCCAATGAGAAGAATGTGTTTATGGTGCTGAATCATGAAATGAAAGAAGATTATTATTTGAATCTGTGTTTGTCCAAATCGAAATAGGAATATTAATTCTAAAAACTATGGAAAGAGAAGTTTTTCTTATGAAACAAAAGCTTCAATATCATTAATCCCAATGAGGAGAATGTGTTTATGGTGCCCAATCTTGAAATGAAAGGAGATTGTTATATGAATCCGTGTTTATCCCAATTGAAAGACAAACTTTAATTCTAAAAATGGTAGAAGAAAAAGTTTTTCTTATGAAACCAAAGTATCAATATCATTTATACCAGTGAGGAGAATGTGTTTATGGTGCTAAATCATGAAATGAAAGGAGATTATTATGTGAATCCATGTTTGTCCAAATCAAAACACGAACATTAATTCTAAAAATTATGGAAAGAGAAGTTTTTCTTCCTGAAGCAAAGCTTGAATATCATTTATCCCAACGAGGAGAATGTGTTTATGGTGCTGAATCATGAAATGAAAGGAGATTATTATGTGAATCCGTGTTTGTCAAAATCGAAACACAAACATTAATTCTAAAAATTATGGAAAGAAAACTTTTTCTTACTAAAGCAAAGCTTGAATATCATTTATCTCGATAAGGAGAATGTGTTTATGGTGTCAAATCATGAAATGAAAGGAGATTATTATGTGAATATGTGTTTATGCAAATCGACATATGAACATTAATTCTAAAAATTATGGGAAGAGAAGTTTTTCTTAGTAAACCAAAGCTTCAATATCATTTATCCCAATGAGGGGAATGTGTTTATGTGTCGAATCATGAAATGAAAAGAGATTATTATATGAATCCGTGTTTATCCAAATAGACATATGAACATTAATTCTAAAAACTATGGAAAGAAAAGTTCTTCCTATGAAACAAAAGCTTCAATATCATTTACCTCAATGAGGAGAATGTGTTTATGGTGCCCAATCATGAAATGAAAAGAGATTATTATGTGAATCCATGTTTATCCTAATTGAAAGACAAATTTTAATTCAAAAACTGGTAGAAATAGAAGTTTTTCTTATAAAACCAAAACATCAATATCTTTTATCCCAATCAGGGCAATGTGTTTATGGTACCGATTCATGAAATGAAAAGAGATTCTTATGTGAATCCGTGTTTGTCCAAATCGACAGGCGAACATTAATTTTAAAAATTATGGAAAGAGAAGTTTTTCTTATGAAACCAATACTTCAATATCATTTATCCCAATGAGGAGAATGTGTTTATGGTGCCCAATCACGAAATGAAAGGAGATTATTATGTGAATTCTTGTTTGTCCAAATCGACATACGAACATTAATTACAAAAATTAGGGAAAGAAAAGTTTTTCTTATGAAACCAAAGCATCAATATCATTTATACCAGTGAGGAGAATGTGTTTATGGTGCTGAATCATGAAATTGAAAGAGATTATTATGTGAATCTGTGTTTGTCCAAATCGAAACACGAGCATTAAGTTTAAAAATTATGGAAAGAAAAGTTTTTCTTACTAAAGCAAAGCTTGAATATCATTTATCCCAATGAGGAGAATGTGTTTATGGTGCTGAATCATGAAATGAAAGGAGATTATTATGTGAATCCATATTTGGCCAAATCAAAACATGAACATTAATTCTAAAAATTATGGAAGGAGAAGTTTTTCTTATTAAACCAAAGCATCAATATCATTTATCCCAATGACGAGAATGTGTTTATGGTGTCGAATCATGAAGTGAAAGGAGATTATTATGTGAATTCGTGTTTGTCCAAATTGACAGATGAACATTAATTCTGAAAATTATGGAAAGAGAAGTTTTTCCTTTGAAACCAAAGCTTCAATATCATTTATCCCAATGAGGAGAATGTGTTTATGGTACTGAATCATGAAATGAAAGGAGATTATTATGTGAATCCATGTTTCTCCAAATCGACAGATGAACATTAATTTTGAAAATTATGGAAAGAGAAGTTTTTCCTATGAAACCAAAGCTTTAATATCATTTATCCCAATGACGAGAATGTGTATATGGTGCCCAATCATGAAATGAAAGGAGATTGTTATATGAATCCGTGTTTGTCCAAATCAACAGACGAACATTAATTCTAAAAATTATGGAAAGAGAAGTTTTTCCTATGAAACCAAAGCTTCAATATCATTTATCCTAATGAGGAGAATGTGTTTACAGAGCCAAATCATGCGAAGAAAGGTGATTATGATGTGAATTCATGTTTATCCCAATTAAAAGATGAACTTCACTTCTAAAAATGGTAGAAAGAGAAGTTTTTATGAAACTAAAGTATCAATATCATTTATCGTAGTGAGGAGAATGTGTTTATGGTGCCCAATCATGAAATGAAAGGAGATTATTATCTAAATCCTTGTTTGTCCAAATTGACAGGCAAACATTAATTCTGAAAATTGTTGAAAGTTTCTTATGAAACCAAAGCTTTAATATATTTACCCCAATGAGGGGAATTTGTTTTTGGTGCCCAATCATGAAATGAAAAGAGATTGTTATGTGAACCTGTGTTAGTCCAAATCGGCATAACAACATTAATTCTAAAAATTATGAATAGAGAAGTTTTTCTTATAAAACTAGAGCTTCAATATCATTTACCTAATTGAGTACAATGTGTTCATGGTGCCCAATCATGAAATCAAAGAAGATTATTATGTGTATCCATGTTTATCCCAATTGAAAGACAAACTTTAATTCCAAAAATGGTATAAATAAAAGTTTTTCTTATGGAACCAAAGCATCAATATCTTTTATCCCAGTAAGGAGAATGTGTTTACGGAGCCAAACCATGCAAAGAGAGGAGATTATTATGTGAATCCATGTTTATCCGAATTGAAGGACGAACTTCAATTCTAAAAATGGTAGAAAGAAAAGTTTTCCTTATAAAACCAAAGCATCAATATCATTTATCCCAATGACGACAATGTTTTTATGGTGTAGAATCATGAAATGAAAGGACAATGTTTTTATGGTGCTAAATCATGAAATGAAAGGAGATTTTTATGTGAATTCATGTTTGTCCAAATCGACAAACGAACATTAATTCTAAAAATTATGGAAAGGGAAGTTTTTTTTCTGAAACCAAAGCTTCAATATCATTTATCCTAATGAGAAAAATGTGTTTATGGTACCCAATCATGAAATAAAAGGAGATTGTTATGTGAATCCATGTTTGTCCAAATCGACAGATGAACATCAATTCCAAAAATTATGGAAATAGAAGTTTTTCTTATGAAACCAAAGCTTCAATACATTTATCCTAATGAGGAGAATTTGTTCATCGTGCCCAATCATGAAATAAAAAGAGATTTTTATGTGAATCTGTGTTAGTCCAAATCGACAAACGAACATTAATTCTAAAAATTATGGAAAGAGAAGTTTTGCTTATGAAACCAAAGCTTCAATAAATTCATCCCAATGAGGAGATTTTGCTTACGGTGCCCAATCATGAAATGAAAGAAGATTATTATGTGAATCTGCATTTATCCCAATTGAAAGATAAACTTCAATTCTAAAAATGGTAGCAATAGAAGTTTTCCTTATGAAACCAAAAAGCATCAATATCATTTATCCCAAAGAGGAGAATGTGTTTACGGAGCCAAATCATGCAAAGAAAAAAGATTATCATGTGAATCCACATTTATCCCAATGGAAAGATGAACTTCAATTCTAAAAGTTGTAGAAATAGAAGTTTTTCTTATGAAACCAAAGCATCAATATCATTTATCTCAATGAGGAGAATGTGTTTATGGTGCCCAATCATGAAATGAAAAGAGATTATTATGTGAATCCGTGTTTGTCCAAATCAACCGACAAACATTAATTCTAAAAATTATGGAAAAGGAAGTTTTTCTTATGAAACCAAAGCTTCAATACATTTATCCCGATGAGGAGAATTTGTTTTTGGTGCCCAATCATGAAATGAAAGGAGATTGTCATGTGAATTTGTGTTAGTCCAAATTGATAGAAGAACATTAATTCTAAAAATTATGAAAAGAAAAGTTTTTCTTATGAAATCAGAGCTTTAATATCATTTATCCCAATGAGGAGAATATGTTTATGGTGCCCAATGATGAAATAAAAGGAGATTATTATGTGAATTAGTGTTTTTCCCAATTGAAAGACAAGCCTCAATTCCAAAAATGGCATAAATAGAAGTTTTTCTTATGAAACCAAAGCATCAATATCTTTTATCCCAATGAGGAGAATGTGTTTACGGAGGCAAATCATGCAAAGAAAGGAGATTATTTTGTGAACCCATGTTTATTCTAATTGAAATACGAGCTTCACTTCTAAAAATGGTAGAAAAAGAAGTTTTCTTTTAATGAAACCAAAACATCAATATCATTTATCCTAGTGAGGAGAATGTGTTTATAGTGCTGAATCATGAAATGAACGGAGATTATTATGTGAATCCGTGTTTGTCCAAATCAAAAGATTAACATTAATTCTAAAAATTATGGAAAAAAAGTTTTTCTTATTAAACCAAAGCTTCAATATCATTCATCCCAACAAAGAGAATGTGTTTATGGTGCCCAATCATGAAATGAAAGAAGATTATTTTATGAATCCGTGTTTGTCCAAATTGATAGACGAACATTAATTCTAAAAATTATACACAGAAAAGTTTTCCTTATGAAACCAAAGCATCGTTATCATTTATCCTAATGAGGATAATGTGTTTATGGTGCCGAATCATGAAATGAAAGGAGGTTATTATGTGAATCTGTGTGTGTCCAAATCGATAGATGAATAGTAATTGTAAAATTTACGAAAGGAAAAGTTTTTCTTATGAAACCAAAGCTTCCATATCATTTATCCCAACAAGGAGAATGTGTTTATGATGCCCAATCATGAAATAAAAGAAGATTATTATGTGAATCCGTGTTTATCCCAATTGAAAGACAAACTTGAATTCTAAAAATGGTAGAAATAGAAGTTTTCCTTTTAAAGCCAAAGCATCAATATCATTTATTCCTATGAGGAGAATGTGTTTATAGAGCCAAATCATGCAAAGAAAGGAGATTGTTATGTGAATTCATGTTTATCCCAATTGAAAGACGAACTTCACTTCTAAAAATGGTAGAAGGAGAAGTTTTCTTATGAAACCAAAGCATCAATATCATTTATACCAGTGAGGAGAATGTGTTTATGGTGCTAAATCATGAAATGAAAGGAGATTATTATGTGAATCCACGTTTGTCCAAATCGAAACATGAACATTAATTCTAAAAATTATGAAAAGAGAAATTTTTTTTACTAAAGCAAAGCTTGAATATCATTTATCCCGATGAGGAGAATGTGTTTATAGTGTCGAATCATGAAATGAAAGGAGATTATTATATGAATCCATGTTTATCCCAATTGAAAGACAAATAACAATTCTAAAAATGGTAGAAATAAAAGTTTCTCTTATTAAATCAAAGCATCAATATCTTTTATCCCAATAAGGACAATGTTTTTATGGTATTGAATCATGAAATGGAAGGAGATTGTTATGTGAATCCGTATTTGTCCAAATCGACAGACGAATATTAATTCAAAAAATTATGGAAAAAGAAGTTTTTCCGATGAAACCAAAGCTTCAATATCATTTATTCCAATGAGGAAAATGTGTTCATGGTGCCCAATCATGAAGTGAAAGGAGATTATTTCACGAATCCGTGTTTATCCCAATTGAAAGACAAACTTTAATTCTAAAAATGGTAGAAATAGAAGCTTTTCTTATGAAACCAAAGCATCAATATCATTTATCCCAATGAGGAGAATGTGTTTATGATGCCCAATCATGAAATGAAAGGAGATTATTTTTGAATCTGTGTTTATCCCAATTGAAAGACAAACCTCAATTCTAAAAATGGTAGAAATAAAAGTTTTACTTATGAAACCAAGGCATCAATATCATTTATCTGAATGAGGAGAATGTGTTCACAGAGCCAAATCATGCAAAGAAAAGACATTATTATGTGGATTCATGCTTATCCCAATTGAAAGATGAACTTCACTTCTAAAAATGGTAGAAAAAGAAGTTTTTTTTTTATGAAACCAAAGCATCAATATCATTTATCCTTGTGAGGAGAATGTGTTCATGCTGCTAAATCATGAAATGAAATGAGATTATTATGTGAATCAATGTTCGTTCAAATCAAAACACGAACATTAATTCTAAAAATTATGGAATGAGAAGTTTTCTTATTAAAGCAAAGCTTGAATATGATTTATCCTAAGGAAGAGAATGTGTTTATGGTGCTGAATCATGAAATGAAAAGATTATTATGTGAATCCATGTTTGTCCAAATCGAAACATAAACGTTAATTCTAAAAATTGTGAAAAAAGAAGTTTTTCTTATTAAACCAAAGCTTCAATTTCATTTATCCCAATGAGGAGAATGTGTTTGTGGTGCTAAATCATGAAATGAAAAGAGATTATTAAGTGAATCTGTGTTTGTCCAAATTGAAACACAAACATTAATTCTAAAAATTATGGAAAGAAAAGTTTTTCTTATTAAACCAAAGCTTCAATATCATTTTTCCCAATGAAGAGAATGTGTTTATGGTGTCAAATCATGAAATGAAAGGAGATTATTATGTGGTTCTGTGTTTTCCAAATTGATAGATGAACATTAATTCTAAAAATTATGGAAAGAGAAGTTTTTCTTATGAAAGCAAAGCTTCAATATCATTTACCCCAATGAGGAGAAAGTGTTTATGGTGCCGAATCATGAAATGAAAGGAGATTATTATGTGAATCCCTATTTGTCCAAATCAAAACACGAACATTAATTCTAAAAATTATGGAAAGAGAAGTTTTTCTTATTAAACCAAAGCTTCAATATCATTTACCCCAATGAGGAGAATGTGTGTATGGTGCCCAATAATGAAATGAAAGGAGATTATTATGTGAACCCGTGTTTGTCCAATTCGAAACATGAACAATAATTCTAAAAATTATGGAAAGGGAAGTTTTTCTTATTAAACCAAAGCTTCAATATCATTTATCCCAATGAGGAGAATGTGCTTACAAAGCTAAATTCTGCAAAGAAAGGAGATTATTTTATGAATTCATGTTTATCTCAATTGAAGGATGAACTTCACTTCTAAAAAAGGTAGAAAGAAAAGTTTTTTTATGAAACCAAAGCATCAATATCATTTATCCTAGTGAGAAGATTGTGTTTATGGTGCTGAATCATGAAATGAAAGTAGATTATTATGTGAATCCGTGTTTGTCCAAATCGAAACACGAACATTAATTCTAAAAATTGTGAAAAGAAAAGCTTTTCTTATTAAACCAAAGCTTCAATATCATTTATCCCAATGAGGCGAATGTGTTTATAGTGCCGAATCATGAAATAAAAGGAGATTATTCTATCAATCCAAGTTTTTTCCCAAATGAAAGGTGAACATCGATTCTAAAAACTGTAAAAAGAG
>JBBYHM010017245.1:0-10895 GCA_038381775.1 Adansonia rubrostipa
CTACGAAATGAGACAAACTTGGAATCTTGTAATAATCTCCATTTTTTTGGGACTGGGCATTACAATCATGTTCCCTTTAACGGGAGATATGATGCATTGGTTTGGTAAGAGAAGCTTTGTTTTCACCATTTTTCTTATAATCAAAGTTTGTCTATCAGGTGAGATAAACTTGGAGTCTTATAGTAATCTCCATTCTTTATGTGATTTGGCACTACAATCATGTTCTCTTCATTAGGATACACAATATTTTCTTTTTATGATTGGGCATTACAAACATGTTTTCCTCATTAGAATATGCGATATTGATGCTTTGGTTTGGCTAGAAAAGATTTTTTTTCCACCATTTACCTTACAATCAAAGTTCATCTATTAAATGACGCAAACTAGGTATCTCATAATAATCTCTATTCTTTTTGGGATTGGGCACTATAATAATGTTCTCCTTATTGGGATACACGATGTTGATGCTTTGGTTTGGCAAGAGAAGCTTTTTTCCCACCATTTTCCTTATAATCAAAGCTTGTCTGTTAAATGAGACAAACATGGATTCTCGTAATAATCTCCATTCTTTTTGTGATTGGGACTACAATCATGTTCTCCTCTTTGGGATACACGATATTTTGTTTTTGTGATTGAGCACTACAATCATGTTTTCCTCATTCGGATACATGATATTGATGCTTTGGTTTGGAAAAAGAAGCTTTTTTTTCACCATTTGCTTATGATGGAAGTTCATTCGCTAAATGAGACAAACATAGATTCTCGTCATAATCTCTATTCTTTTTGTGATTGAGCACTACAATCACGTTCCCTTCATTGGGACACACGATGTTGATGTTTGGTTTGGCAAGATAAGCTTTTCTTTCCACCATTTTTCTTATAATCAAAGTTTGTTCGTCAAATGAGACAAGCATAGATTCTCATCATAATATTCATTTTTTTGTGACGGGCACTATAATCATGTTATCCTCATTGGGATACACGATATTGATGCTTTGTTTTAACAAGAAAAACATTTCTTTTCACCATTTTTCTTATAATCAAAGTTCATCTGTCAAATTAAACAAACTTGGATTCTCGTCGTAATCTCTATTCTTTTTGTGATTGAGCACTACAATCATGTTGCCCTAATTACGATACAATATATTTATGGTTTGGTCTGGCAAGAAAAGCTTTTTTTCCACCATTTTCCTTATAATTAAAGCTTACCCGTTAGATGAGACAAACTTGAATTCTCGTAATAATCTCCATTTTTTTTTATGATTGGGCACTATAATCATGTTCTCCCAATTGGGATACAAGATATTTTCTTTTTGTGATTGGGTATTACAATCATGTTCCCCTTATCATAATACATGATATTGATGCTTTGTTTTGGCTAGAAAAGATTTTTTTTTCCAATTGCCTTATAATCAAAGTTTATTCATCATATGTGACAAACTTGGAATTTTGTAATAATCTCCGTTCTTTTTGTGATTGGGCACTAAACCATGTTTTTCCTATTGGCACACATGATAATGATTCTTTGGTTTAGCAAGAAAAGGTTTTCTTTCCACCATTTTCCTTACAATCAAAGTTCGTCCATCAAATGAGACAAACCTGGGTTCTAATCATAATCTCCATTCTTTTTGTGATTGGGCACTACAATCATGTTCCCTCATTGGGACACAAGAGTTTTTTCTTGTGATTAGGCGCTACAATAATGTTTTTCTCATTGGAATACATGATATTGATGCATTAGTTTGGCTAAAAAAGATTTTCTTTCCACCATTTACGTTATAACCAAAGTGTATCCATCAAATGAGATAAACTTTGAATCTTGTAATAATCTCCTTTTTTTTTGGGACTAGGCACTACAATCATGTTACCTTTAATGGGACACATGATACTGATACTTTGGTTTCACAAGAAAAGCTTTTCTTTCCATCATTTTCCTTATAATCAAAGCTCGTCCGTCAAATGAGGCAAACTTGGATTCATGTAACAATCCCCATTTGTTATGTGATTAGGCACTACAATCAAGTTCTCTTCTTTGGCATACATGACATTGATGCTTTAGTTTGGCAAGAAAATCTTTTCTTTCCTCCATTTTTCGTATAATCAATGTTTTTCCATCAAATGAGGTGACATGGATACTCATAATAATCTCCATTCAATTTGTGATTCGGCATTATAATCTTATTACCCTCATTTGGGCACACGATATTGATGGTTTGGCTTGGCAAGAAATGCTTTTCTTTCCACTATTTTCTTTACAATAAAAGTTCATCCATCAAATAAGACAAACATGGATTCTCATCATAATCTTTATTCTTTTTGTGATTGGGCACTGCAATCATGTTCTCCTCATTGGGATACACGATATTGATGCTTTGTTTTATGCAAGAAAAGCTATTATTTCCACCATTTTCCTTGTAATCAAAGTTTGTATGTTAAATGAGACAAACTTGGATTCTTATAATAATCTCCATTCTTTTTGTGATTGGTCACTACAATCACATTCTCCTTATTGGGATACATGATATTTTTTTTCATGGTTGGGCACTACAAACATGTTTTCCTCATTGCAATACACGATATTGATGCTTTGGTTTGGCTAGAAAAAATTTTCCTTCCACTATTTACCTTATAATCAAAGTTTATTTGTCAAATGAGACAAACTTGGAATCTCGTAATAATTTCTATTCTTTCTGTGATTGGGTACTATAATCATATTCTCCTCATTAGGATACATGATGTTGATGCTTTGGTTCGATAAGAAAAGCTTTTTTTTTTCACCATTTTCCTTGTAACCAAAGTTTGTACGTCAAATGAGATAAACTTGGATTCTCATAATAATCTCTATTCTTTTTGTGATTAGGCACTACAATCACGTTCTCCTCATTAGGATACATGATATTTTCTTTTTATGATTGGGCACTGCAAACATGTTCTCCTTATTGCAATGCACAACCTTGATGCTTTGGTTTAGCTAGAAAGGATTTTCTTTTCACCATTTTCCTTATAATAAAAGCTTGTCTGTCAAATGAGACAAACTTGGAGTCTCATAATAATCTCTATTCTTTTTGTGATTAGGCATTAAAATAATGCTTTCCTCATTGGGATACACTATATTTTGTTTTTATGATAGGGCACTAAAATCATGTTCTCCTTATTGGAATACACGATATTGATGTTTGGTTTAGCTAGAAAAGATTTTTTTTTAACATTTCCCTTATAATCAAAGTTTATCCATGAAATGAGATAAGCTTGGAATCTTGTAATAATCTTCGTTCTTTTTGTGATTAGGCAGTACAACCATGTTCTTCCTATTGGGACACATGATATTGATGTTTCATTTAGCAAGAAAGGCTTTTCTTTCCACCGTTTTCCTTATAATCAATGTTCATCCATCAAATGAGACAAAGCTAGGTTCTTGTCATAATCACCATTCTTTTTGTGATTGGGCACTGCAACCACGTTCGCCTCATTGGGGTACAAGATATTTTTTTTTGTTATTGAGCATTGCAATCATGTTCTGCTCATTGGAATACACGATATTGATGCTTTAGTTTGGCTAAAAAAGATTTTTCTTTCCACCATTTACCTTATGATCAAAGTTTCTCCGTCAAATGAGACAAACTTAGAATCTCGTAATAATCTTTATTTTTTTAGGGTTGGGCAATACAATCATGGTCCCCTCAGTGGGATACCTGATATTGATGCTTTGGTTTGGCAAGCAAAGTTTTTTTCACTATTTTCCTTGTAATCAAAGTTTGTTTGTCAAATAAGACAAACTTGGATTCTTGTAGTAATCTCCTTTTTTTTTTGTGATTGGGCACTGCAATAATGTTTCCCTCTTTGGCATGCATGACATCGATGCTTTAGTTTGGCAAGAAAACCTTTTTTTTCCTTCATTTTCCATATAATCAAAGTTACTTCATCAAATGAGGTGACTTGGATACTCGTAATAGTCTCCATTCATATTGTGATTTGGCACTATAATCTTATTCTCGTCATTAAGATACATAATAGTCGTGCTTTGGTTTGGCAAGAAAAGCTTTCCTTTTAACCTTTTTCCTTATAATCAAAGTTTATCCATCGAATGAGACAAACATGGATTCTCATCATAATCTTTATTCTTTTTGTGATTGGGCACTACAATCATGTTTTTCTCATTGGCATACACGATATTGATGATTTGGTTTGGCTAGAAAAGATTTTCTGTCCACCATTTACCTTATAATCAAAGTTTATCCATCAAATGAGACAATCTTTGAATCTCATAATAATCTTTGTTCTTTTCATGATTGGGCACTACAACCATGTTCTCCCTATTGAGACACATGATATTGATGCTTTGATTTGGCAAGAATAGCATTTCTTTCCACCATTTTCCTTATAACCAAAGTTCATCCCTTAAATAAGACAAACGTGGATTATCATCATAATCTTCATTATTTTGGCAATTGGGCACTACAATTATGTTCTTCTTGCTTGGATACATGATATTGATGTCTTGTTTTGGCATGAAAAGTTTTTATTTCCACCATTTTCTTATAATCAACATTTTTTCGTCCAATTAGACAAACTTTGATTCTCGCAATAAGCTCCATTCTTTTTGTGATTAGGCACTACAATCATGTTCTCCTCATTGGGATACATTATTTTTTTTTTTGTGATTTGCCACAACAAACATGTTTTCCTCATTGGAATACATGATATTGATGCTTTTGCTTGGCTAGAAAAGATTTTTGGTCCACCATTTACCTTATAATCAAAGTTTATCTGTCAAATTAGACAAACTAGGTATCTCATAATAGTCTCCATTCTTTTTGGCATTGGGCATAATAATCATGTTCTCCTCATTGGGATACACGATGTTGATGCTTTGGTTTGGCAAGATAAGTTTTTTTCCCACCATTTTCCATATAATCAAAGCTTGTCCATCAAATGAGACAAACTTGGATTCTCGTAATAATCTCCATGCTTTTTGGGATTAGGCACTACAATCATGTTCACCTCATTGGGATACACGTATTTTGTTTTTGTGATTAGGCACTACAATCATGTTCTCCTCATTGGAATACACGATATTGATGCTTTGGTTTAGCTAGAAAAGATTTTCTTTCCACTATTTCTCTTATAATCAAAGTTTATCCATCAAATCAGACAAACTTAGAATCTTGTAATAATCTCCATTCTTTTTGTGGCTAGGCACTACAACCATGTTCTGCCTATTGGGACACATGATATTCATGTTTTTGTTTGGCAAGAAAAGCTTTTCTTTCCACCATTTTCCTTAAAATCAAAGTTGATCCATCAAATGAGATAAAGTTAGGTTCTCGTCATAGTCTCCATTCTTTTTGTGATGGGGCACTATAACCACGTTCCCCTCTTTGGGACGACGCAAGATTTTTTTTTTTGTTATTGAGCACTATAATGATGTTCTCGTCGTTGGAATACATGATATTTATGCTTAAGTTTGGCTAGAAAAGATTTTCTTTCCACCATTTACCTTATAATCAAAATTTATTCATCATATGAGACAAACGTGGAATCTTGTAACAATCTCCATTCTCTTTGGGATTAGGCACCATAATCATGTTCCCCTCATTGGGATACATGATATTGATGCTTTGGTTTGGCAAGAAAAGCTTTTTTTTTCACCATTTTACTTATAATCAATGTTTGTCTGCCAAATAAGACAAACTTAGATTGTCGTAATAATCTCCACCCATTTTGTGTTTGAGCACTACAATCATATTCTCTTCATGATATTGATGCTTTGGTTTGGCAAGAAAAGCTTTTCTTTCCATTGTTTTCCTTATAATTAAAGTTCATCTGTCAAATGAGGCAAACTTTGATTAGAGCAACAATCTCTATTCATTTTGTGATTGGGCACTACAATGTGTTCTCCATATTGGCATACATGACATTGATTCTTTAGTATGGCAAGAAAAGCTTTTCTTTCCTCCATTTTTCATATAATCAAAGTTCCTCTGTCAAATAAGGTAACTTGGATGCTTATAATAATCTTCATTCATTTTGTGATTTGGCACTATAATTTTATTCCCTTCACTATAATTTTATTCCCTTCATTAGGATACACGATAATAACGCTTTGGTTTGGCAATAAAGGCTTTTCTTTCCACCATTTTCCTTATAATCAAAGTTCGTTCGTCAAATAAGACAAAGGTGAATTCTTGTCATAATCTTTATTGTTTTTGTGATTGGGCATAACAATCACGTTTTCCTCATTGGGATATATGATATCGATGCTTTGGTTTGGCTAGAAAAGATTTTCATTCCATGATTTATCGAGTAATCAAAGTTTATCCATCAAATGAGACAAATATGGAATCTCATCATAATCTCTGTTATTTTTGAGATTAGGTACTACAAAATGTCCTCCTTATTAGGATACATGATTCTTTCTTGTGATTGGTCACTACAAACATGTTCTCTTCATTGGAATACACGATATTGATGCTTTGCTTTGGCTAAAAAATATTTTCTTTCCATCATTTACCATATAATCAAAGTTTATCTGTCAAATTAGATAAACTAGGAATCTTGTGATAATCTCAATTCTTCTTCGGATTGGGCACTAAATCATGTTCCCCTTATTGGCATATGTATTGTTAATGCTTTGGTTTGGCAAGAAAAGCTTTTTTTCACCATTTTCCTTATAATTAAAGTTTGTCCATCAAATCAGACAAACTTGGATTCTCGTAATAATCTCTATTCTTTTCATGGTTGGGCACTATAATCATGTTCTCCTCATTGGGATGCATGATATTGATGCATTAGTTTGGCAAGAAAAGCTTTTCTTTCCAGCATTTTCCTTATAATAAAAGTTTATCTATCAAATGATACAAATATGGATTCTTATAATAATCTCTACTCTTTTTGTAATTGGGCACTATAATCATGTTCTCCTCGTTGGGAGTGCATGATATTGATGCATTGGTTTGGCAAAAAAAGCTTTTCTTTGCAGCATTTTTCCTTATAATCAAAGTTCATCCATTAAATGAGATAAATATGGATTCTTGTCATAATCTTCATTCTTTTTGTGATTGGGCACTGTAATCATGTTCTCCTCATTGGGATATATGATATTAGTGCTTTGGTTTGTCAAGAAAAGCTTTTTTTTCCACCATTTTCCTTATAATCAAAGTTTATCCGTTGAATGAAATAAAAGTGAATTTTTGTCATAATCTCCATTCTTTTTGTGATTGGGCACATCTATCATATTCTCCTCATTAGGATACCTGATATCAATGCTGTGGTTTGGCTAGAAAAGGTTTTCATTCCATCATGTACCTTGCAATCAAAGTTTACCCATCAAATGAGACAAACTTGGAATCTCATAATAATTTTTGTTCTTTTTGTGATTAGGCACTACAACCATGTTCTCCCTATTAGGACACATGATATGGATGCTTTGGTTTGCTAAGAAAAGCTTTTTTTTCCACCATTTTCCTTATAACCAAAGTTCATCTGTGGAATGAGACAAATGTGGATTCCTATCATAATCTTTATTCTTTTTGCAATTTGGCACTACAATCATGTTTCTCATATTGGGAGAGACGATATTGATGCTTTGTTTTAGCAAGAAAAGCATTTATTTCCACCATTTCCTTATAATCAAAGTTTGTATGTCAAATGCGAGAAACGTAAATTCTCATAATAATCTTCATTCTTTTTGTGATTGGGCACTACAATCATGTTCTCCTTATTAGGATACATGATAGCTTGTTTTTGTCATTGGCCAGTAAAATCATGTTTTCTTTATTAGGATACATGATATTGATGCTTTGGTTTAGCAAGAGAAGCTTTTATTTCTGCCATTTTCCTTATAATCAAAGTTTATCCATCGAATTAGACAAACAAGTGTTCTCATCGTAATCTTTATTCTTTTTGTGATTGGGCACTTCAATCACATTCTCCTCTTTGGTATACACAATATTGATGCTTTGTTTTGGTAGGAAAAGCTTTTGCTTTTAGTATTTTCCTTGTAATCAAAGTTTGTCCATCAAATGAGACAGACTTGGATTCTTATGATAAGCTCCATTCTCTTTGTGATTGGGCACTGCAATCATGTTCTCGTCATTGGGATATACAATATTTTCTCTTTGTGATTGGTCACTGCAAACTTGTTCTCCTCATTGGAATACACGATATTGATGGTTTGGTTTGGCTAGAAAAGATTTTCTTTTCACCATTTACCATATAATCAAAGTTTATCTATCAAATGAGACAAACTAGGAATCTTGTGATAATCTCAATTCTTCTTGGGATTGGGCACTACAATCATATTCCTCTCATTGGGATATGTGTTGTTGATGCTTTGGTTTAGCAAGAGAAGCTTTTTTTTCACTATTTTCCTTCTAACTAAAGTTTGTCTATCAAATGAGACAAACTTAGATTCTTGTGATAATCTTCATACTTTTTATGGTTGGGCACTACAGCCATGTTCTCCTTATTAGGATGCATGATATTGATACACTGGTTTGGTAAGAAAAGCTTTTCTTTCCAGCATTTTCCTTATAATCAAAGTCTGTCTATCAAAGGGGACAAATATGGATTCTTGCCATAATCTTCATTCCTTTTGTGATTGGGCACTACAATCATGTTCTCCTCATTGGGATACATGATATTGATGCTTTATTTAGCAAGAAAAGCTTTTCTTTCCACCATTTTTCTTATAATCAAAGTTTATCCATTAAATGAGACAAACTTGGATTTCCATGATAATCTACATTTTTTTTGTGATTGGGCACTACAATCATGTTCTTCCCATTGGGATGCATGATATCGATGCATTGGTTTGGCAAGAAAGGCACTTTTTTCTAGCATTTTCCTTATAATCAAAGTTTATCCGTCAAATGAGACAAATATGGATTTTCATCATAATCTTCATTCCTTTTGTGATTGGGCCCTACAATCATGTTCTTCTCGTTGGGATACACGATTTTAATGCTTTATTTTGGCAAGAAAAGCTTTTCTTTCCACCATTTTTCATATAATCATAGTTCATCCGTCGAATGAGACAAAGGTGAATTCCCATCATAATCTTCATTCTTTTTGTGATTAGGCACAACAATCATGTTCTTCTCATTGGGATACATGATATAGATGCTTTGGTTTGGCTAGAAAAGATTTTCGTTCCATCGTTTACCTTGTAATCAAGGTTAATCCATCAAATGAGACAAACTTGGAATCTTATAATAACCTTAATTTTTTTTTGTGATTGGGCACTACAACCATGTTTTTCCCTATTAGGACACATGATATGGATGCTTTGGTTTGCCAAGAAAAGCATCTCTTTTCACCATTTTTCTTATAACCAAAGTTCATCCATCGAATGAGACAAATATGGATTCCTGTCATATTCTTTATTCCTTTTGCAATTAGGCACTACAATCACATTTCCCTCATTGGGATACACAATATTAATGCTTCGTTTTGCCAAGAAAAACTTTTATTTCCACCATTGCCTTAAAATCAAAGTTTGTCCCTTAAATGAGAGAAACTTGGATTCTCATAATAATCTTCATTCTTTTTGTGATTGGGTGCTACAATCATGTTCTCCTCTTTGGGATACATGATAGTTTGTTTTTGTCATTGGCCACTACAATCATGTTCTCTTTATTAGGATACACGATATTGATGCTTTTGTTTAGCAAGAAAAGCTTTTATTTCCAGCATTTTCCTTTTCGTCCATCAAATTAGACAAACGTGGATTCTTATCATAATCTTCATTTTTTTTGCGATTGGGCACTACAATCATGTTCTCCTTATTGGTATACATGATATTCATGCTTTGTTTTGGTAGGAAAAGCTTTTGTTCCCACCATTTTCCTTATAATCATAGTTTGCCTGCCAAAAAAGTTAAACTTGGATTCTCACAATAATCTCTTTTCTTTTTGTGATTGGGCACTACAATCATGTTCTCCTCATTGGGATACACAATATTGATGCTTTGTTTTGGCAAGAAAAGCTTTTTTTTTCACCATTTTCCTTATAATCGAAGTTTGTCCGTCAAATGAGAGAAACTTGCATTCTTATAATAATTTCCATTCTTTTTGTGATTGGGCACTACAATCATGTTCTCCTCGTTGGGATACATTATATTGATGCATTGGTTTGGCAAGAAAACCTTTTCTTTCTAGCATTTTCCTTATAATCAAAGTTCATCCGTTAAATGAGATAAATATGGATTTTTGTCATAATCTTCATTCTTTTTGTGATTGGTCACTACAATCATGTTCTCCTCATTAGGATATATGATATTGATGCGTTGTTTTGGCAAGAAAAGCTTTTCTTTCCACCATTTTCCTTATAATCAAAGTTCATCCCTAAATGGAACAAAGGTGAATTCTTGTCATAATCTTCATTCTTTTTGTGATTAGGCATAACAATCATGTTTTCCTCATTGGGATATATGATATCGATGCTTTGGTTTGACTAGAAAAGATTTTTATTCCATCATTTACCTTGTAATCAAAGTTTATCCATTAAATGAGACAAACTTAGAATCTCATAATAATCTTCATTCTTTCTGTGATTGGGCACTACAACCATGTTCTCCCTATTGGGACACATGATATGTATGCATTGGTTTGCGAAGAAAAGCTTTTCTCCACCATTCTCTTTATAACAAAGTTCATCCGTTAAATGAGACAAATATGGATTCCAGTCATAATGTCTATTCTTTTTGCAATTGGGCACTACAATCATGTTTCCACCATTGGGATACACAATATTGATGCTTTGTTTTAGCAAGAAAAGCTTTTATTTCCACCATTTTCTTATAATCAAAGTTTGTCCGTCAAATAAGAGAAAATTGGATTCTCATAATAATCTCCATTCTTTTTGTGATTGGGCACTATAATCATGTTCTCCTCATT
>JBBYHM010017286.1:0-10894 GCA_038381775.1 Adansonia rubrostipa
ATTCTCGTAACAATCTCTCTTTCTTTCGTTATTGGCACTACAATCATGTTCTCCTTGTTAGAATATGCGATATTGATACTTTGGATTTGCAAGAAAAGTATTTCTTTCCACCATTTTTCTTATAACTAGAGTTTGCCCTTGAAATGAGACAAACTTGGATACTCATTATAATCTCCATTCCTTTTGTCATTTTATTGGCACTACAATCGTGTTCTCCACATTGGGATACATGATATTGATGCTTGGGATTTGCCAGAAAAGCTTATTTTGCCCCATTTTCCTTGTAATCAAAGTTCATCTATGAAAAGGGACAAATTTGGATGCTCATAATATTCTCTATTTTTTTTATTATGGGCACTACAATCATGTTTTCCTCATTATGATGCATGATATTGATGCTTTGGATTTACAAGAAAAGCTTTTCTTTCCACCATTGTCCTTATAATCAACGTTTATCCATGAAATGAGACAAACTTTGATACTCATAATAATCTGCATTCCCTTTGTTATTGGCACTACAATCATGTTCTCTACATTGGGAATCACGATATCGATGCTTTGGATTTGCAAGAAAAGCTTTTCTTTTCACCATTTTCCTTATAATCAAAATTTATTTATGAAATGAGGCAAACTTGGATTCCTGTAATAATATCCATTCTTTTTGTTATGGGCACTACAATAATGTTCTCCTCATTGGGATACACGATATTGATGCTTTGGATTTGCAGGAAAACCTTTTCTTTCCACCATTTTCCTTATAATTAATGTTCATCCATGAAACGAGACAAACTTGGATATTTGTAATAATCTCTATTCTTTTTGTTATGGGCATAACAATCATGTTCTTCTTATTGGGATACATGATATTAATGCTTTGAATTTTCAAGAAAAGCATTTTTTCCACCATTTTCCATATAATTAAAGTTCATCTATGAAATAAGACAGACTTGGCTACACATAATAATCTCCATTCCTTTGGTCATTGGCACTATAATCATGTTCTCTACATTGGGATACATGATATTGATGCTTTGTACTTGCAAGAAAAGCTTTTCTTTCCACCATTTTCCTTATAATTAAAGTTCATCCGTGAAATAAGACAAAGTTGGATACTCATAATAATCTTTATTCTTTTCGCCATTGGCGCTCTAATCATGTTCTCGACATTGGGATACATGATATTAATGCTTTGGATATGCAAGAAAAGCTTTTCTTTCCACCATTTTCCTTATAATCAAAGTTCATACGTGAAAAGAGATAACCTTAGATGCCTGTAATATTCTCCACTCTTTTTGTTATGGGCATCACAATCATGTTCTATTTATTGGGATACACGATATTGATGCTTTGGATTTGCAAGAAAAGCTTTTCTTTCCACCATTTTCCTTATAGTTGAAGTTTATCCATGAAATAAGACAAACCTAGATACTCGTAGTAATCTTCATTCTTTTTGTCATTGGCACTAGAATCATGTTCTCCACATTGGCATACACGATATTAATGCTTTGTATTTGCAATAAAAACTTTTCTTTCTACTATTTTCCTTATAATTAATGTTCATTCCTGAAATGAGACAAACTTGGATACTCATAATATTCTTCATTCTGTTCCATATGGGCACTAAATCATGTTCTCCATATCGGGATACATGATATTAGTGCTTTAAATTTGCAAGAAAAAGGGTTTTTTTCCTCAATTTTCTATATAATCAAAGTTTATCCGTGAAATGAGACAAACTTGGATACTCGTAACAATCACCATTCCTTTTGTTATGGGTAGTACAATCATGTTTTCCTCATTAGGATACACGATATTGATGCTGTGGTTTTACAAGAAAATCTTTTATTTCCACCATTTTCCTTTAGTTAAAGTTTATCCACAAAATAAGACACACTTGGATACTCATAATAATCACCATTCTTTTTGTTTTTGGTAATATAATCATGTTCTTCACATTGGGATACACAATACTGACACTTTGGATTTGCAAGAAAAGCTTTTCTTTCCACGATTTTCCTTATAATTAATGTTCATCTGTAAAATGAGACAAACTTGGTTACTCGTAATAATCTCTATTCTTTTTCTTATGGGTACTACAATCATGTTCTCCTTATTGGGATCCGTGATTTTTGTACCTTAGATTTACAGGAGAACCTTTTCTTTCCACCATTTTCCTTGTAAACAAAGTTCATCCATGGAATGTGACAAACTTGGATTCTTATAATAATTGCCATTCCTTTTGTTGTTGGCGATACAATCTTGTTCCCCATATTGGGATACATGATAATGACGTTTTGGATTTGCAAGAAAAGTTTTTTTTTTTCCACCATTTTCCTTATAATCAAAGTTCATCCATGAAAAGGGATGAATTTGGATGCTCATAATGTTCTCCATTCTTTCTGTTACGAGCACTACAATTATGCTCTTCTTATTAGGATACACGATATTGATCCTTTGGTATGCAAGAAAAGCTTTTCTTTCTACCATTTTCCTTATAATCAAAGTTTCTCCATGAAAAGGGACAAACTTGGATGCTTATAATATTCTCCATTCTTTTTCTTATGAGCACTACCATCACTTTATCCTTATTGGGATCCATGATTCTTATGCCTTGGATTTGCAGGAGAAGCTTTTCTTTCCCTTATTTTCCTTAAAATCAAAGTTCAGCCATGAAATGAGTCAAACTTGGATTCTCATAATAATCTCCATTCCTTTTACTATTGGTAATACAATCCTGTTCTCCATATGGGGATACACGATGTTGATGCTTCGGATTTGCAAGAAAAGCTTTTCTTCCCGCCATTTTCCTTATAATTAAAATTCATCCATGAAATGAGATAAACTTGGATTCTCGTAATATTCTCTATTTCTTTTGTTATAACACTACAATCATGTTCTCCACTTTAGGATACATGATATTGACACTTCAGATTTGCAAGAAAAGCTTTTCTTTTCACCATTTTCCTTATAATCAAAATTCATCCGTGAAATGAGAAAAACTTCAATTCTTATGATAATCTCAATTTCTTTTGTTATTGGCACCAAAATATGCTCTCCACTTTGGGATTCACGATATTGATACTTTGGATTTGCAAGAAAAGCTTTTCTTCCCATGATTTTCCATATAATTAAATTTCATTTATGAAATGAGACAAAATGGATACTCTAATAATCTCCATTTGATTTCTTATGGGCACCACAATCAAGTTCTCCTCATTGGGATACACGATATTGCTACTTTGGATTTCTAAGAAAAGCTTTTCTTTCAACCATTTTCCTTATAATTAGAATTTGATCGTGAAATGAGACAAACTTGGATACTCATTATAATCTCCATTTTTTTTGTCATTGGCACTACAATCATGTTCTCGACATGGGGAAACACGATATTAACACTTTGGATTTGCAAGAAAAGCTTTTCTTTCCACCATTTTCCTTATAATCAAAGCTCATCTGTGAAAAGAGAGAAACTTGGATGCTCATAATAGTCTCTATTCTTTTTCTTATGGGCACTACAATCATGCTCTCCCTATTAGGATACACGATATTGATTCTTTGGATTTGCATGAAAAGTTTTTCTTTCTGCCATTTTCCTTATAATCAAAGTTCATTCCTGAAATGAGACAAACTTTGATACTCGTAATAACCTCTATTCACTTTGTTATTGGCACTACAATAATGTTCTCCACATTGGGATTCACGATATTGATGTGTTGGATTTGCAAGAAAAGCTTTTCTCTCCACCATTTTTCTTATAATAAAAATTCATCCCTGAAATGAGACAAGCTTGGATTCTCGTTATAATCTCAATTCTTTTTATTATGGGCACTACAATCATGTTCACCTTATTGGGATACACGATATTGATGCTTTAGATTTGCAAGAAAAGCTTTTCCTTCCACCATTTTCCTTATAATTAATGTTCATCCGTGAAACGATAGAAACTTGGATACTCGTAATAATCTCCATTTTTTTTGTTATGGGCACTACAATTATGTTCTCCTCATTGGGATTACACGATATTGATGCTTTGGATTTGCAAGAAAAGCTTTTCTTTCCACCATTTTTCTTATAATTAACGTTCATCTATGAAATGTGACAAACTTGGATACTTGTAATAATCTCCGTTCCTTTTATCATTGGCAATACAATGTTGTGCACGATATTGATGCTTTGCATTTGCAAGAGAAGCTTTTCTTTTCGCAATTTCCTTTAAAGTCAAATTTCATCCATGAAACCAGACAAATTTTGATACCCGCAATAATCTCCATTCTTTTTGTTATGGGCACAACAATCATGTTCTCCTCATTGGGATACATGATATTGATTCTTTCAATTTGCAAGTAAAGCATTTTTTCCACCGTTTTCCATATAATTAAAGTTTTTTCGTGAAATGAGACAAACTTGGATACTCATAGTAATCTCCATTCTTTTTGTCACTGGCACTACAATCATGTTCTCGACATTGGGATACATGATATTGCCGCTCTATACTTGAATGAAAAATGTTTCTTTCCATCATTTTCTATATAATTAAAGTTTATCCGTGAAATGAGATGAACTTGGATACTCATAATAATCTCCATTCTTTTCGCCATTGGCACTACAATCATGTTCTCCACATTGGGATACACGATATTGACGCTTTGGATTTGTAAGAAAAGCTTTTCTTTCCACCATTTTCCTTATACTCAAAGTGCATGCATAAAGAGAGACAAACTTGGATGCCTATAATATTCTCCATTCTATTTGTTATGGGAACTGCAGACATGTTTTCCTCATTGTGATACACGATATGCTTTGAATTTGCAACAAAAGCTTTTCTTTCCACCATTTTTCTTATAATCGAAGTTTATCCGTGAAATAAGACAAACAGGGATACTCGTAATAATCTCCAGTGTTTTTGCCATTGGCACTACAAATATGTTCTCTGCATTGGTATACACGATATTGATGCTTTGTATTTGCAAGAAAAGCTTTTCTTTTCACTGTTTTCCTTATAATTAATGTTCACTCCTGAAATGAGACAAGCTTGGATACTCATAATATTCTTCATTCTTTTTCATATGGGCACTACAATCATGTTCTCCACATCGAGATAAACGATATTGGTGCTTCGGATTTGCAAGAAAAGCTTTTCTTTCCACCATTTTCCTTATAATCAAAGTTCCTCCATGAAATGATACAAACTTGGATACCTGTAATAATCACCATTCTTTTTGTTATGGGCACAAAAATCATGTCCTTCGCATTGGGATTCATGATGTTGATGCTTCTAATATGCAAGACAAGCTTCTTTTTTCACCATTTTCCTTACAAATAAAATTCATCCATGAAATGGGACAAACTTGGATTCTCATAATAATCTCCATTTTTTTTGTTATTCGCTCTACAATCATGTTCTCCACTTTGGGATACACGATATTGATGCTTCAAATTTGTATGAAAAGCTTTTCTTTCCACCATTTTCCTTATAATTAAGATTCATCTGTGAAATGAGACAAACCTAGATTCTCATAATACGCTCCATTTCTTTTGTTATTGGCCCCAAAATCATGTTCTCCAATTTGTGATTCACGACTTTGATGCTTTGGATTTGCAAGAAAAGCCTTTCTTTCCACGATTTTCCTTATAATTAAAGTTCATCTGTGAAATGAGGCAAACTTGGATACTCATAATAATCTCTACTCGATTTCTTATGGGCACTGCAATCATGTTCTCCTAATTAGGATACACGATATTGATGCTTTGGATTTGTAAGAAAAGTATTTCTTTCCACCATTTTCCTTATAATTAGAGTTTGCCCGTGAAATGAGATAAACTTGGATACTTATTATAATCTCCATTTTTTTTGTCATTGGCACTGCGATCATGTTCTCCACATTGATACACGATATTGACACTCTGGATTTGCAAGAAAACTTTTCTTTTCACCATTTTCCTTATAATCAAAGTTCATCCATGAAAAGGGACGAATTTGGATGCTCATAATATTCTCCATTCTTTTTGTTATGGCATTACAATCATGTTCTTCTCATTAGGATACACAATATTGATGCTTTGGATTTGTAAGAAAAGCTTTTCTTGCCACCATTTTCCTTATAATCAAAATTCATCCGTGAAATGAGACAAACTTGGATTCTCATAATAATCTCCATTGTTTTTATTATGGGCATAACAATAATGTTCCCTTCATTTGGATTCATGATATTGATGCTTTGGATTTGCAAGAAAAGGTTTTATTTCCACCATTTTCCTTATAATTAATGTTCATCTGTGAAATGAGACAAACTTGGATACTTGTAATAACCTCCATTCTTTTTGTTATGAGCACTACAATCCTATTCTCCTCATTGGGATACAAGATATTGATGCTTTAGATTTGCAACAAAAGCCTTTCTTTCCACCATTTTCCTTAAAATCAAGGAGTTCACCTGTGAAATGAGATAAACTTGGAGACTCGTTATAATCGCCACTCTTTTTGTCATTGGGTCTACAATCACGTTCTCTACATTGATATACGATCTTGACACTTTGGATTTGCAAGAAAAGCTTTTCTTTCTACCATTTTCCTTAAAATCAAATTTCATCCATGGAAAGGGATGAACTTGGCTGCTCATAATATTCTCCATTCCTTTTGTTATAGGCACTACAATCATGTTCTTGTTATTAGGATGCATAATGTTGCTACTTTGGAATTGCAAGAAAAGCTTTTCTTTCCACCGTTTTCCTTATAATCAAAATTTATCCATGAAATGAGACAAACTAGGATTCTCATAATAGTGTCCATTCTTTTTATTATGGGCACTACAATAATGTTTTCCTTATTGGGATACACGATATTGACGCTTTGGATTTGCAAGAAAAGCTTTTCTTTCCACCATTTTCCTTATAATTAATGTCCATTTGTGAAACAAGACAAACTTGGATACTCGTAATAATCTCCATTCTTTTTGTTATGGGCACTACAATCATGTTCCCCTTATTGGGATACACGATATTGATGCTTTGGATTTGCAAGAAAAGCTTTTCTTTCCACCATTTTCCTTGTAATTAATGTTCATCCATGAAATGAGACAAACTTGGGTACTCGCAATAATCTTTGCTCTTTTTGTTATTAGCACTACAAAGTTATGCTCCACATTGGGATACACGATATTGATGCTTTGGATTTGCAAGAGAAGCTTTTCTTTCCACCATTTTCCTTATAATCAAATTTTATCCATGAAATAAGACAAACTTCGATACTCGTAATAATCTCCACTCTTTTTGTTATGGGCACTACAATCATGGTCACCTTGTTGGGATACATGATATTGATGCTTTTGATTTGCAAGAAAAGCTTTTCTTTCCACCATTTTCCTTATAATCAAAGTTCATCTGTGAAATGAGACTAACTTGGATAGTCATAATAATCTCCAATTCTTTTATTATTGGCACTACGATCTTGTTCTCCATACTAGCATACACGATATTGATGCTTTGGATTTGCAAGAAAAGCTTTTATTTCCACCATTTTCCTAGTAATCAAAATTCATCTGTGAAATGAGATAAACTTGGATACTCATAATAATCTCCATTCTTTTGGTTATGGGCACTATAATCATGTTCTCCTTGTTGGGATACACTATATTGATGCTTTGAATATGCAAGAAAAACTTTTATTTCCTCCATTTTCTTTATAATTAAAGTTCATCTATGAAATGAGACAAACATGGATGCTCTTGATAATCACCATTCTTTTTGTTATTGGCAATACAATTATGTTCTCCACATTGGGATACATAATATTGGCACTTTAGGTTTGCAAGAAAAGCTTTCCTTTCCACCATTTTCCTTATATTCAAAGTTTATCCATGAAATAAGACAAACCCTTGATTCTCTTAACAATCTCTATTCCTTTTGTTATTAGCACTACAATCTTATTTTCCATATTGGGATACATGATATTGATGCATCAGATTTGCAAGAAAAGCTCTTCTTTCTACCATTTTCCTTAGAACCAAAATTCATCCTTGAAATGAGTTAAACTTGAATACTCGTAATAATCTCCATTCTTTTTGTTATGGGCACTACAATCATGTTCACCTCATTGGGATATACGCTATTGATGCTTTTGATTTGCAGGAAAAGCTTTTTTTTTCACGATTTTGCTTATAATCAAAGTTTATCTGTGAAATGAGACAAACTTGGATAGTCATAATAATCTCCATTTCTTTTGTTATTGGCACTGCAATCTTGTTCTCCACATTGGGATACACGATATTGTCGGTTTGGATTTACAAGAAAAGTTTTTCTTTTTGCCATTTTCCTTTTAATTAATGATCATCCGTGAAATAAGACAAACTTAGATACTTATAGTAATCTCTATTCTTTTTGTTATGGGCACTATAATCATGTTCTCCTCAATGGGATACACAATATTGATGTGTTGGATTTGCAAGAAAAGCTTTTCTTTCCACCATTTTCCTTATAATCAAATTTCATCCGTGAAATGATACATACTTTGATTCTTGTAATAATCCCCATTCCTTTTGTTATTGGTAATACAATCTTGTTCTCCACATTGGGATGCATGATATTGATGCTTCAGATTTGCAAGGAAAGCTTTTCTTTCTATCATTTTCTTATAATCAAAACTCATCCGTGAAATGAGACAAAATTGGTTTCTCGTAATAATCTTCATTCTTTTTGTTTTGGGCACTACAATCATGTTGTCATCAATGGGATACACGATATTGATGCTTCAGATTTGCAAGAAAAGCTTTCATTTCCACCATTGTCCTTATAATTAAGGTTCATCGATGAAGTGAGACAAACTTGGGCACTCATAATAATCACCATTCCTTTTGTTATTGGCAATTACAATCATGTTCTCGACATCGGGATACATAATATTGATGCATTGGATTTGTAAGAAAGGCTTTTCTTTCCACCATATTCCTTATAGTCAAAGTTCATCTGTGAAATTAGATAAACTTGGATTCTTGCAACAATCTCCATTCTTTTTGTTATTAGCACTACAATCTTCTTCTCTATATTTGGATACATGATTTTGACGATTCAGATTTGCAAGAAAAGCTTTTCTTTCCACCATTTTTCTTATAATCAAAATTCATCCACGAAATGAGAAAAACTTGGATTCTCGTAATAATCTCCATTCCTTTTGATGTTGGCACTATAATCTTGTTCTCTATATTGGGATACACAATATTGATGCTTTGCATTTAAAAAAAAGCTTTTCTTTGCACAGTTTTCCTTATAATTAATATTCATCCCTGAAATGGTACAAACTCAGATACTCATAATAATCACCATTTTTTTTTGTTATTAGCAATACAATAATGTTCTCCACATTGGGATACACGATATTAACGCTTTGGATTCATAAGAAAACCTTTTCTTTCCACCATTTTCCTTATAATCAAAGCTCATCCATGAAATAGGACAAACTTGGATTCTCATAATTATCTCCACTCCTTTTGTTATTGGCACTACAATCATGTTCTCCACATCAAGATACACGATATTGACGCTTTTGATTTGCAAGAAAAGCCTTTCTTTCCACCATTTTTCTTATAATTAAAGTTTATCCATGAAATAAGAAACTTGGATTCGTGAAATAATCACCATTCTTTTTGTTATTAGTAATACAATCATGTTCTCTACATTGGGATACATGATATTGACACTTTGGATTTGCAAGAAAAGCTTTTCTGTCCACCATTTTTCTCATAATTAAAGTTTATCTGTGAAATGAGACAAACTTGGATTCTCGTAATAATCTCCATTCCTTTTGTTATTGGCACTACAATCTTATTCTCCACATTAGGATACATGATATTGATGCTTCAGATTTGCAAGAAAAGCTTTTCTTTCTACCATTTTCCTTATAATCAAAATTCATCTAAGAAATGAGAGAAACTTGGATGCTCATAATATTCTCCATTTTTTTGTTATAGGCACTACAATAATATTTTTCATATTGGGATACATGATATTGATGCCTTGGATTTGCAAGAAAAGCCTTTTTTTCCATCGTTTTCCTTTTAATTAAAGTTCATCGGTGAAATAAGACAAACTTGGATTCTCATAATAATCTCTATTCATTTTGTTATTGGCACTACAATCTTGTTCTCCACATTGGGATACACGATATTGATGTTTCAAATTTGCAAGAAAGGCATTTCTTTCCACCATTTTCCTTATAGGTATTGTTCATCCGTGAAATGCGACAAACTTGGGTACTCATAATAATCTCCATTATTTTGGTTATTGGCACTACAATACTTTTCACCACATTGGGATACATAATATTGATGCTTTGGATTTGCAAGAAAAGCTTTTCTTTCTACCATTTTCCTTATAATCAAAATTCATCCCTGAAATGAGACAAACCAAGATTCTTATAATACTCTCCATTTTTTTTGTTATTGCCCCAAAATCATGTTATCTACATTGGATTTACAAGAAAAGCTTTCCTTTCCATGATTTCCCTTATAATTAAAGTTCATCCGTGAAACGAGACAAACTAGGATACTCTTAATAATCTCAACTTGATTTCTTATGGGCACCATAATCATGTTCACCTTATTGGGATATATGATATTGATGCTTTGGATCTGCAGGAAAAGCATTTTTTCCAACATTTTCCTTATAATTAGAGTTTCCCTGTGAAACGAGACAAACTTGGATACTCATTATAATCTCTACTCCTTTTGTCATTGGCACTGCAATCATGTTCTCCACATTGAACACGATATTGACACTTTGGATTTACAAGAAAAGCTTTTTTTTCCACCATTTTCCTTATAATCAAAGTTCATCCGTGAAAAGGGATGAACTTGGATGCTCATAATATTCTCCATTCTTTTTGTTATGGGCACTATAATCA
>JBBYHM010017327.1:0-10891 GCA_038381775.1 Adansonia rubrostipa
AACACTTTCTCTCCACCATTTTCCTTCAATCAAAATTCATCTGTCAAAAGGGACAATCCTGGATCCTCATAATAATCTTTATTCTTTTTATGATTTGGTGCTACATCATGTTCCCCTTATTTAGATACATGATACTGATGCTTTGGTTTGGCGAGAAAAGCTTTTCTTTCCACCATTTTGCCCACAATCAAAGTTCATCTATCAAATGAGTCAAACTTGGATTCTTGTAATAATCTCATTTTCTTGTTATTAGGCACTATAATCACGTTCTCCTCATTAGGATACATGATATTGGTGTTTGGTTTAGCAAGAAATGCTTTCTCTCTACCATGTTCCTTATAATTAAAGTTCATCTATCAAATAAGAAAAACTTGGATTCACATAATAATCTACATTTTTTTCTAGTTGGGCACTACAATCATGTTCTCCTTATTGGGATACACAATACTAATGCTTTTTTTTGGTAGGAAAAGCTTTCCTTTCCATCATTTTTTTACGATCAAAATTTATCGATCAACTGAGATAATTGACTATTCTCATAATAATCTCGATTTTTTTTGTGATTGGGTGCTACAATCATGCTGTACTTATTGGGATACATGATATTGGTGCTTAGATTTTGCAAGAAAAGCTTTTATGTCTACCATTTTCCTTATAATCAAAGTTCATCTGTCAAACGAGACACACAGATTCTCATAATAATCTTCATTCTTTTGGTGATTGGGCACTACATCATGTTCTCCTCATTGAGATACATGATATTGATGCTTTGGTTTGGCAAGAAAAGCTTTATGGTTTGCCAAGAAAAGCTTTTCTTTCCACTATTTTCCCAGAATCAAAGTTCATTCCTCAAACGAAAGAAACTTGGATTCTTGTAATGATCTCCATTTTCTTGTTATTGAGCACTACAATCACGTTCTCCTCATTGGGATGCACGATATTGGTGCTTTGGTTTGGCAAGAAAAGCTTTCACTCTACCATTTTTCTTGTAATCAAAGTTCATTTATCAGTTGGGACGAACAACGATTCTCACAATAATCTCCATTATTTTTATGATTGGGCACTATAATAATGATCTACTAATTAGGATACATGATATTGAGGTTTTGGTTTGGCAAGAAAAGCTTTTCCTTCCATATTTTCCATCGAAACAAAGCTCATCCATCAAATAAGACAAACTTGGATTCTCGTAATAATCTTTATTTTTTTTTGAATTGGCACAACAACCATGTTCTCCTCACTAGGATACATGATATTGATGCTTTGGATTGCCAAGAAAAGCTTTTCCCTCCATCATTTTCCTTATAATCAAAGTTCATCTGTCAAAAGAGACAAACTTGGATTTCCATAATAATCTTTATTCTTTTTGTGATTGTGCACCCTAATCATGTTCTCCTTTTTGTGATACATGATACCGATGCTTTGGTTTTGCAAGAAAAGCTTTTCTTTCAAAAATTTTCATAGAATTAAAGCTCTCCATCAAACAAGACAAACTTGGATTCTCACAATAATCTCTATTGTTTTGTGATTCGGTGCTACAATCACATTTTCATCTTTGCCATACACGATATTGAAGCTTTGGTTTAGTAGGAAATGCTTTCTCTTTACCATTTTCCTTACAATTAAAGTTCATCCATCAAACGAGGAAAACCTAGATTCTCATCTTTATTCTTTTTGTGATTGAGCACTACAACATGTTCTCCTTATTGAGATACATGATATTGATGTTTTGGTTTGGTTTAGCAAGAAAAGCATTTTTTTCCCACCATTTTCCTTAGAATCAAAGTATGTCCACCAAATAAGACAAAATGGGATTCTCATAATTGTCTCCATTTTTTTATTTTTGGCACTGCAATCAGGTTTTCCTCTTTAGGTGCATGATATTGGAGCTTTGATTTGGCAAGGAACACTTTCTCCCCACAATTTCCTTACAATCAAAGTTCGTCCATCAAATGAGACAAGCCTGGATTCTCATAATAATCTTCATTCTTTTTCTGATTAGGCACTACATCATGTTCTCCTCATTGAGATACGTCATATTGATGCTTTGGTTTGGTTTGCTAAGAAAAGCTTTGTTTCCAACATTTTCTCTAGAATCAAAGCTCCTCCATGAAATAAGACAAACTTGGATTCTCATAATAAGCTCCACCTTTTTGTTATTAGGTACTACACATTGGTGCTTTGGTTTGGCAATAAAAGCTTTTCTCTTCACCTTTTTCCTTAAAATCAAAGTTCATCCACCAATAGAGATAATTGATAATTCTCATAATAAACTCCATTCCTTTTGTGACTGGGCACTATAATCATGTTCTACTCATTAGGATACATGATACTGATGTTTTGGTTGGGCAAGAAAAGCTTTTCTTTCTAGATTTTTCGTCGAATCAAAGTTCATCCATCAAATGTGACAAACTTGGATTCTCGTAATAATCTCTATTTTTTGGTGAATCAGCACGACAATAATATTCTCCTCATTAGGATACATGATATTCTGCTTTGGCTTTCCAGGAAAAGCCTTTCCCTCCATTTTCCTTATGATCAAAATTTATCTATCTTTTAAACTTAGATTCTTATAATACTCTTCATTCATTTTGTGATTGCATACTTGAATCATCTTCTCCTCAGTCGAATATATGATAGTGATGCTTTAGTTTGGCAAAGCTTTTCTTTCCACATTTTCCATAGAATCAAAGTTTGTTCATCAAACAAGATAAACTCGAATTCTCATAATAATCTCCATTTTCTTATGATTCGACACTACAATCATGTTCTCCTTATTGGGATACACGATATTGGTGGTTTGGTTTGGCAAGAAACGCTTTCTCTCCACCATTTTCCATATAATCAAAGTTTGTCTATCAAAAAAGATGAGCCTAGATTCTCATAGTAATCTTTATTCTTTTTGTCATTGGGCACTACATCATGTTCTCCTCATTGAGATATATGATATTGATGCTTTGGTTTGGTTTGCCAATAAAAGCTTTTCTTTCTACCATTTTCCCTAGAATTAAAGTTCAACCAGCAAATGAGATAAACTTGGATTCTTATAATAATCTTTCTTCTTTTGTTATTGGGCAGTACAATCATATTCTCTTCTTGGTACACAATATTGATGCTTTGAATTGGCAATAAAAGCTTTTCTCTCCACCATTTTCCTTATAATTAAATTTTACTCGTCAAATGAGGTAACCTTGGATTTTCAATATAATCTTCATTTTTTTATGATTGGGCACCGCAATCATGTTTTCCTCTTTGGGATACATGATACTGATGTTTTAGTTTGGCTAGAAAAGCTTTTCTTTCCATATTTTTCATAGAATTAATATCCATCCATCAAACAAGACAAACTTGGATTCTTGTAATAATCTCCATTTTTTGTGATTCAGTACTACATTAATGCTCTACTCATTGGGATACATGATATTGGTGCATTGGTTTGGCAAGGAAAGCTATTCTCTCAACCATTTTCCTTATAATAAAGTTCATCCGTCAAATGAGATAAACTTGGATTCTCATAATAATCTCTATTTTTTTGTTCTTGGGTAATACAATCACATCTCCTCTTCAGGGTACATGATATTGATACTTTAGTTTGGCACCATTTCCCTTAGAATCAAAATTAATTTGTCAAAAAATTTAAACTTGGATTCTCATAATAATCTCAATTTTTTTGTGATTGGGCACTACAATCATGTTCTCCTCATTGGGTACATGATATTAGTGCTTTAGTTTGGCAAGAAAAGCTTTTCTCTCTACCAATTTTCTTATAATCAAAGTTCATCTACCAAATAAGACAAACCCGGATTCTGGTAATAATCTTTATTCTTTTTGTGATTGGGCACTACAATCTTGTTCTCCTCTTTGGGATACATTATATTGGTGCATTGGCTTGGCAAGAAAAGCATTTTTTTCCACCATTTTCCATAGAGTCAAAGTTCATCTATCAACATAGACAAACTATGATCCTCGTAATAATGTTCATTCTTTTAGTGATTGGGTACTACAATCATGTCCTTCTAATTTAGATACATGATATTGATACTTTGGTTTAGCAAGAAAAGCTTTCTTTGCCACTATTTTCTTAGAATCAAAGTTTGTCTACAAATAAGACAAATGATAACTTTCGTAATTATCTTTATTTTTTTTATGATTGGGCACTACAATCATGTTCTCCTCATTGGATACACGATAATAGTGCTTTGAATTTACAAAAAGGGCTTTTCTCCCCACCATCTTCCTTATAATTAAAATTCGTCCATCAAATGCGACAAACTTGGAATCTCATAATAATATTTTTCTTTTTTGATTGGGCAACCACAATCATGTTCTCCTCATCGGGATAAATGATGATGATGCTTTGGTTTGGCAAGAAAAGTTTTTTTTCATATTTTCCATAAAATCAAAGTTCATCCATCAAATGAGACAAACTTGGATTCTCGTAATAATCTTCATTTTTTTGTGATTCGGCACTACATTCATGTTCTCCTCATTGGGATACATGATATTAGTGCTTTGGTTTTGCAAGAAAAGCTTATCTCTCAACCATTTTCCTTATAAGTAAAGTTCATCCGTTAAATGAGACAAACTTGGATTCTCATAACAATCTTTAATTTTTTTGTTATTGGGCACCGTAGGCATGTTCTTCTCATTTGGATACATGATACTGAAGCTTTGGTTTGGCAAGAAAAGCTTTATTTTCCCTTATTTTCATTAGAATCAAAGTTCATCCATCACATAAGACAAACTTGGATTCTCATAATAATTTTCTTTCATTTTGAGATTGCGCACTACTATCATGATCTCTTAATTGGGATACATGACATTAATGCTTTCATTTGGCAAGAAAAACTTTTTCTTTCCACCATTGTTCTTAAAATCAAAGTTCATCCATCAAACAAGGCAAACTTGGATTTTTGTAATAATCTCCATTTGTTGGTGATTTGGCACTACATTCATGTTCTCCTCATTGGGATGCATGATATGGGTGCTTTGGTTTGGCAAGAAAAGCTTTCCTCTCAGCCATTTTCCTTACAATTAAAGTTCATCCATCAAAAGAGAGAAACTACGATTCTCGTAATAGTCTCCATTCCTTTTGTGATTGGGAACTACAATCATGTTCTCTTTATTGGGATACATGATAATGATGCTTTGATTTGGCACCATTTTTCTTAGAATCAATGTTCATCCGTTAAAAAATTCAAACTTGGATTCTCATAATAATCTCCATTTTTTTTTTCTGATGGGGCACTACAATCACATTCTCCTCATTGGGTACATGATATTAGAGTTTTGGTTTAGCAAGAAAAGTTTTTCTCTCCACTATTTCCCTATAATCAAAGTTCATCCATCAAATAAGACAAACATAGATTCTCGTAATAATCTTCATTCTTTTTGTGATTGGGCACTACGATCATGTTCTCCTCATTGGGATACATGATATTCATGCATTGGTTTGGCAATAAAAGCTATTCTTTCCACCATTATCCATGGATTCAAAGTTTGTCCATCAACATAGACAAACTATGATCCTCGTAATAATGTTTATTATTTTTGTGATTGGGCACTGCAATCATGTTCAGCTAATTAGGACACGCGATATTGATACTTTGGTTTGGCAAGAAAGACTTCCTTTCCCACCATTTTCCTTAAAATGAAAGTTTATCTGTCAACTAAGATAAATGACGATTCTTGTACTAATCTTCACTCTTTTTTTGATTAGGCACTACAATCATGTTCTTCTCATTGGGATGCACAACACTAGTGCTTTAATTTTGCAAAAAAGGTTTTTTTTTCCACCATTTTCCCTATAATTGAGGTTTATCTGTCAGAAGAGAAAACTTAGATTCTCATAATAATCTTCATTTTTTTTTTTGTGATTGGGCACTACAATCATGTTCTCCTTATCGGGATACATGATACTGATGCTTTGGTTTGGCAAGAAAAGCTTTTCTTTCCATATTTTTCATAGAGTCAAAGTTCATCCGTCAAATGAGGCAAACTTTGATTCTTATAATAATCTCCATTTTCTTGTGATTGGGCACCACAATCACGTTCTCCTTATTGGGTACACGATATTGGTGCTTTGATTTAGCAGGAAAAGCTTTTCTCTTAACCATTTTCCATACAATCAAAGTTTATTTGTCAGAAGTGACAAACTTGGATTCTTATAATAATTTTCATTTTTTTATGATTGGGCACCATAATCATGTTCTCCTCATTGGGATACATGATACTGATGCTTTAGCTTGGCAAGAAAAGCTTTTCTTCCCACATTTTTCATAGAATTAAGATTCATCCATCAAATGAGACAAACTTGGTTTCTTATAATAATCACCATTTCATTAATGATTTGGTACTACATTCATGTTCTCCTCATTGGGATACATGATATTGGTGCTTAGGTTTGGTAAGAAAAGCTTTTCTCTCAACCATTTTCCTTATAATCAAAGCTCATCCATCAAATGAGACAAACTTGGATTCTCACAATAATTTTCATTTTTTTTTTGTGATTGGGCACCATAGTCAGGTTCTCTTTATTGGGATACATGATACTGATGCTCAGGTTTGGCAAAAAAAGCTTTATTTTCCCTTATTTTCCTTAGAATCAAAGTTCATCCATCAAATGACACAAACTTGGATTCTCATAATAATTTTCACTCATTTTGTGATTAGGCGCTACAATCATGTTCTTATCATTGGGAAACATGACATTGATGCTTTAGTTTGGCAGGAAAAGCTTTTCTTTTCACCATTTTCCTTAGAATGAAAGTTTACTCGTCAAATGAGAAAAACTTGAATTCTCGTAATAATCTCCATTATTTTGTTATGGGGCACTTCAATCATGTTCTCTTTCTTTGGTATACGATATTGGCGCTTTAGTTTGGCAAGATAAGCTTTTCTTTCTACAATTTTCCTTATAATCGAAGTTTATCTGTCAAAAGAGACAAAATTGGATTCTCGCAATAATCTTGATTTTTTTTTTTGTGATTGGGTAGCACAATCATGGTCTCTTTATTGGCAAACATGACACTGATACTTTGGTTTGGCAAAAAAAGCTTTTCATTCCACATTTTCCATAGAATCAAAGTTTGTCCGTTAAATAAGACAAACTTTAATTCTCATACTAATCTCCATTATTTTGTTATTGGGCACAAAAATCACCTCCTCCCTATTTGGTATACAATATTGGTGCTTTAGTTTGGCAAGAAAAGCTTTTCTCTCAACCATTTTCCTTATAATCAAAGTTAATCTATCAATGCAAACTTGGATTCTCATAATAATTTTAATTTTTTTGTGTGGTTGGGCACCACAATCATGGTCTCCTTATTGGGATATTTGATAATGATGCTTTGGCTTCACAAGAAAAGCTTTTCTTTCCATATTTTTCATAGATTGAAAGTTCATCTGTCAAATGAGACAAACTTGGATGCTCGTAATAATCTCCATTTTTTAGTGATTCGATAGTACATTCATGTTCTTCTCATTGGAATGCACGATATTGGTACTTCGGTTTGGCAAGAAAAGCTTTTCTATCAACCATTTTCCTTATAGTCAAAGTTCATCCATCAAAAGAAACAAACTATGATTCTCATAATAGTCTCCATTCCTTTTGTGATTGGGAACTACAATTATGTTCTCCTTATTGGGATACATGATATTGATGCTTTGGTTTGGCACCATTTTCCTTAGAATCAAAGTTTATCCGTCAAACAATTCAAATTTGGATTCTCATAATAATCTCCATTTTTTTGTGATAAGGTATTACAATCACGTTCTTTTCATTAGGCACACGGTATTGGTGTTTTGGTTTGGTAAGAAAAGCCTTTCTCTCTACCATTTCCTTATATTCAAAGTTCATCCGTCAAATAGGACAAACCTAGATTCTCGTAATAATCTTCATTCTTTTTATGATTGGACACTACAATCATGTTCTCCTTTTTAAGATACATGATATTCATGCATTGGTTTGGCAAGAAAAGCTTTTTTTTCCACCATTTTCCATGGAGGCAAAGTTCATCTGTCAACATAGACAAACTATGATCCTCGTAATAATGTTAATTCTTTTTGTGATTGGGCAATACAATCATGTTCTCCTAATTAGGATACATGATACTGATACTTTGGTTTAGAAAGAAAAGCTTTTCTTTTCACCATTTTCCTTAAAATTAAAGTTCATTCGTTAACTGAGATAAATGATAATTCTCGTAATAATCATTATTCGTTTTTTGATTAGGCACTACACTTATGTTCTCCTCATTGTGATACACGATATTGGTGCTTTGATTTTGCAAGAAAGACTTTTAACTCCACCATTTTCCCTATAATCGAAGTTTATCTGTTAGAAGAGACAAACTTGGATTCTCATAATAATTTTCATTTTTTTTGTGATTGGGCACCATAATAATGTTCTCTTTATTAGGATACATGATACCGATGCTTTCATTTGGCAAGAAAAGCTTTTCTTTCAATATTTTTTTTTAGAGTCAAAGTTATTCATCAAATGAGGTAAACTTGGATTCTCATAATAATCTCTATTTTTTGTGATTGGGTACCACAATAATGTTTTCCTTATTGGGTACACGATCTTGGTGCTTTGTTTGGCAAGAAAAGCTTTTCTCTCAACCATTTTTCTTATAATTGAAGTTCATCCATCAAAAGAGATAAACTTGGATTCTCATAATAATTTTCATTTTTTTTATGATCGGGCACCATAGTCTTTTTCTCTTCATTGGGATACATGATGCTAATGCTTTGGTTTGGCAAGTAAAGCTTTTCTTTCCACCATTTTCCTTAGAAAAGAAGTTCATCGATCAAACAAGATAATCTTGGATTCTCGTAATAATCTTCATAATATGTCTATTGGGCACTACAGTCACTTTCTTCTCTTTGGGTATACCATATTAGTGCTTTGGTTTGGCAAGAAAGGCTTTTCCCTTAACCATTTTGCTTATAATCGAAGTTCATCCATCCAAAGAGACAAACTTGGCTTCTCATAATAATTTTATGATTGGGCACCATAATCATCGTCTCTTCATTGGGATGCATGATACTGATACTTTGGTGCAGCAAGAAAAGCTTTTTTTTTTCCATTTTTTCGTAGAATCAAAGATCATCTGTCAAAAGAGATAAACTTGGATTCCCTTAATATCTCTATTTTTTTGTGATACGGCATACAATCATGTTCTCCTTATTACGATACATAATATTGGCCCTTTGGTTTGGTAAGAAAAGCTTTCACTCCCCCATTTTTCTTATAATTAAAGTTCATGCATCAAATGAGACAAACTTGGATTCTTATAATAATCTTCATTCTTTTTGTGATTAAGCACTACAAGCATGTTCTCTTCATTGAGATACATGATATTAATTCTTTGGATTGGCAAAAAAACTTTTCCTTCCACCAGTTTTCCTTAGAATTAAAATTCATCTGTCAAACAAGGCAAACTAGAATTCTCATAATAATTTCCAATCTTTTGTGACTAGGCATGAAAATCACATTCTCCATACTAGGTACATGATATCGGTACTTTGGTTTGGCAAGAAAAGCTTTTCTCTTAACCATTTTCCTTATAATCCAAGTTTATCCATCAAAAGAGACAAACTTTGATTCTTGTAATAATCTTCATGTTTCTTTGTGATTGGGCACCACAATCATGGTTTCTATATTAGGATATGTGATACTGATGCATTGGTTCGCAAGAAAAGCCTTTCTTTCCACATTTTTTATAGAATTAAAGTTCGTTCATCAAGCGAGATGAACTTGGATTCTCGTAATAGTCGTCATTTTTTGTGATTTGGCATACAATCATGTTTTGCTAATTGTGATACACGATATTGGCCCTTTGGTTTGGCAAGAATAGCTTTCACTTCACCATTTTCTTTATAATCAAAGTTCGTCCATCATATGAGACAAACTTGGATTCTCATAATAATCTTCATTCTTTTTGTAATTGAGCACTACAAACATGTTCTCCTCATTAAGATATATGATATTGATTCTTTGGTTTGGCAAGAAAACTTTTCTTTCCACCAATTGTCCTTATAATTAAAGTTCATTCCTCAAATGAGGCAAACTAGGTTCTTATAATAATCTCCATTCTTTTGTGATTGGGCATGACAATTACATCTTCCACATTGGGTAAATGATATTAGTGTTTTGGTTTGGCAAGAAAAGCTTTTTTCTCAACCATTTTCCCTATAATCCAAGTTCATCTATTAAAAAATATAAACTTGGATTCTCGTAAGAATCATCATTCTTTTTGTGATTGGGCACCGCAATCATGGTCTCCTTATTAGGATACATGATACTTATGCATTGGTTTGGTAAGAAAAGGTTTTCTTTCCATATTTTTTATAGAATTAAAGTTCATCCATCAAACAAGCAAACTTGTATTCTCGTATTAATCTCTATTTTTTTTGATTCGGCACTGCATTCATGTTTTCCTCATTAGGGTACGTTAAATTGCTTTTGTTTGGCAAGAAAAGCTTTTCTCTCAACCATTTTCCATATAATCAAAGTTCATCCGCCAAATGATAAAGCTTTGATTCTCATAAAAATCTTCATTTTTTTTGTGATTGGGGACCACTGCCATGTTCTCCTCATTGGGATACATGATGCTGATGCTCTGATTTAGCAAGAAAAGCTTTCCTTTTCACTATTTTCCTTACAATCAAAGTTCATCCATCAAATGAGATAAACTCGGATTCTCAAAATACCTTTCACTTATTTTTTGATTAGGCACTACAATCATGTTCTCCTCATTGCGATACATGATTTTGTCCCTTTGGTTTAGCAAGAAAAGCTTTCACTAGATCATTTTCCTTGTAATCAATGTTCGTCTATCAAATCAAACAAACTTGGATTCTCATAATAATCTTCATTCTTTTTGTG
>JBBYHM010017390.1:0-10886 GCA_038381775.1 Adansonia rubrostipa
GCTTGCATTTTTTATTGATGTTCCTAAAACATAATCATAATTTCTTCATAAAAATTAAATGTTAATTTTGGCATTTACATGCCAATTGAGAATGATCGTTGGCATTTGATATCATGCTTGGATTCATTCCTTATTGTATAAATCATTAGATATAGAAGTTATTCTATGTAATGGTTTCATTATTCTCAAACATACACTGGCAACTGTATTGAGAATACTAAATGGCTTATAACCGAAAGGACTTAAATGTAGTTTTCAAATCCAGTTGCCTTAAATCAACATATGAAAGGTTTAGTGGGAGCCATTTATGTTTTTTTGAAGTTATAGATCATAATTTGACTTAGTGATAAATAGCCATGATGTTAAAAATGTAGTTATTTGGAAATGTTCCAAACTAGAGAAGATTGTATGTTTATTCCTTAAAGGTTATAAATATACTTTTTTATTCAGGCTCAGAAAAGAAGTTACATTTGGATTATTAGCTTACAAGCTAATAAAAGACTACTAAAAGTTACTAAAGTAATAGTTCAACCATATGATTAGGATCTGGGTCTCGTTGTGATCCAAATCGTTAGTAACTTTGATAATGATTATCATGAATATGGTCGAAGCATATTCTCATAATAGTACTAAAGCTTTATCCAAGTGGAGACACAGTTACTAATTGAAAAGTTTATCCTTGGATGCGTTAGCAGTTGGCTTAGTGCAAGTGGGAGATAATAGTATATGCCTTAGAGCTAATCAGATTGGATAAGGCATATAATAGTCAATAATGCAAACTAATCACTTTAGTTAGTGTTTTAAGCTTTTCTTTCATGTTAGTGGTGTGATTGACAATCATGCAAACATTAATTAAATGAAGCCCACGAAACAAAATGGCTTTACAAAGTTAGCAAAGAGTTACGATGGTGAGATCCTTATGCATCAAAGCCGTGTTTCCAAAAACATTCCTAATCATTATGTTGTGAAAACATTTCATTAACGATGCACAACGTCTAGCATATGCTAGGCCTTTATGCATTTGATGCATGCAACTCTTTGATCTTATAAAAGTTGTAGTATAAGATACTTAAAGATAGATATAGGTACTTGTTTTATGGAAAAAAGTTTGCTGAACATGTCCTGTATAAAACTCCATTTGGTATAAGTTACTCAAGTATCTATGGAATATATTCTCATATACCAGTCATGCATATTAGTCCTCAGACTTATGATACTAGGTCATCTTTATAGGGAGCGACATGCTTTGATTCCATTATGAACGAGTCCATAATAGATGGATGCTTATGGTAAGGTGTTTTTGGGTATGGCATGAACTAAACAAAGATGGATGAGTGATCCACAGAGGATTCATGACTCAGGTGACATCGGAGACATACCTTTTATGTTCCCAGCAATGGTTAATTTGATACAATCGTTGGCCAATGCATGATGAATTTAGGAGAAATTATTTCCTTAAATTCACGAGGTTAATCAAAAGATAAATTGATAAATGAGTAGACATTGCATCATGCTCATGGTATTTCTAGGATATATGATGGAAGGACCAAATCACATTGAGAGGCTGATTGCTAAAAGGTCTTTTAAAAGGTTATATTGATTTTTCCTACATACCTAGTAGCCATGATACCTTGCTAGATGCCTATCTTAATCAATAAATATAAATACACTTAACTAAGTAATTATATTTATTGTCATTATAATGGAAGCCTAATGGATTATACATAATAAGATGACCTATTAGATTAAAATCGAGATTCAATTAAGTGTGACTTAATTGAATAAAAAGTATAATAAGAAAAACTTAATTGAATAAGCTTAATTAAGAATATGTAAGATATAAATTAGATTTATAAAATCTACTCAGAGATGTCTTAATATGGCAATAAAGGTAAGTATGTATTATCAATATAATGTCTATTTGTAAACATGGTTTTAGGGATATTATTAAGTAAAGACAAATAATTATATTTGGAAAATTAAATAATTATTTGATAATTATTGAATTAATTATGTAATATTATTTACATGAAGTAAAAGTTGTTTTACTTGGGTTAGAAAAGTAAAAGTTGTTTTACTTGGGTTAGAAATTTTAATTATAAATTAAATTATCTAACATAATTAGGAATTAAATTACCTAACATATAAATTAAGGGGCTAGGGTAAAAGCCCTACTTATCAAGTTAAGAGCATCTAGTTGTGAACTACTCCAAGTTAGGCTTGCTAATGGGCTAGGTGCATGGAATAGCTATCTTTGATATGCTATTGAGCTAAAATATTATGAAGTTAGTCCTAAGGCCTAATCTTGGACAAGCTAATTAAAATAGTTTTAATTGGGTTCCAAGAAATATTTCAAGTTGGTGCCACCTATAGGGCTTGTTTCATGGGTCTAGTTATTCATTAAACAACTTAACCTTGTCCATAAGGCATATATATACAATATTAAGTCTTCTTAGGAGAAAGATGGCTATCAAAAAACCCTAAGCAAAGAACCTTAGATCTCTCTAAAAGGCTATTGCGCCAAGTCCTTACTGCTCTAAAGCTCCCTTTGCACTGATTCATATTCCAAGTGATCTCAAAGTGTTTTGGATCATAACAAAAGTAGAAAATTTGTTTACTATCCTACTGGAATCAATTGGAATAAAAAATTTGGATTCTTGGATTCGTTTATTGGTATATGGGCAAATTAGCTACTTTTCTAAGGATGTCTTAGTGCAAACATGGTTTTTGAGTGATCTAAAATTGTTCTTCATCACAACGAAGGTAGAAAATCAGTTGTCTACCCTAAAAGACTCAACCGAAATAAAAAATTGGTATTTTTGGATTCGTTTGTTGTATCTGAAAAAATAGTTACTTACTTACAGAGCTATTTTTGTCTTTCTTTTTGTGTAATAGGTGTGAAAATTTTTTTCGAATCACTTCAGATTTGAACATTTTTTATTATATATCTTTTGATTAAGGCTTGAAAAGCCTTTTGGTTAGCTTTGGAGAACCATCAGACCTTATAAAGGCTCCAATAGGCATCTATGTGGATTATCATTAAAGGCAAAACATTTGGATGACTTTTTGCCTCAATAAGAGATCGTAATAATCAACCAATGGTGCATTCATGCAGGGATCAAGATGCTTAGAGTTATAAGTCTCTAAGTAAGTATGATTTTCTATTAGTGTTTTTCTATGATTATAATTTCGAGATTATGAAATATTTATATTTTAGTGAAGTTTTTATGGTTGGATGTATACTTTATAAAAGGATAATTATTTCTAACACAATTACTGGAAAGTAAAAACTTCATATACAAAATTAGTTGGATAACACATATCATTAAAGGTACATATAAAAGAGTAAGAAATAATAAATGCAATATATGTAATCTCAGTAACCTCGCTTGTGGTGTTTTTGCACTTCACTGCCAATGTATTAACTAATAATCCTTTATAAAAATACTTATTTAAAAGTTTTTAGATGAGTTAAATTTTGAGGAAAGAGAATTTTAATTAATTTCAAATTTTGGAATTTATTTACCTACTTTTAATATTAATGAACAAAAATTCACAATCTTAATCACATGTAATAAAAAAATGAAAAATCTATTTTCATTTTTTGCATATTTTGAAATTTTATTTGGGAATCATCCCTATTTTTTATTGTAAAATAAGTGCTACCATTTTTTTAAAATTCATTTAATAAATTTAAAAGTAATGGTATTAATTAATTTTTTATTATTTTATTACTAAAAAACTATTTTTGAGCTGTGCCCTGCACGGGATATCAAATTTTATAAAATTTTGATGTAAATATATTACTAATTCAAAATAATTTAAAAGAGAAATAAAGAATGTTTAAACATAATCAATTACATAAGAAATTATAATAAAACATTTAAAAACTTGTATGGCATTATTTAAAAAATTAAAATCCTACAATATGCTTAAATATTACATACTGAATAAGTGAGTAACTATCATGTTTCTAAAAAGGTAAAATATTTTGATTTTATTATTGTTTCGTTACAACCATATGAAAACAAAAGCATTATTAAATGGACTTTTATGTGATAATCGATAAAGTATTAATACATATATTACCAAAATTGTATATTTTAACTAGTTTGCTACTGATGTGATGCACGCATCAGTTTTTATTTATTTATTTTTACATGCATTTATAAATGCATTATATTTTTTAAGGTATAATATTAAAGATATTAACACTTTTGATAAAAATTTAACAAAATTATAAACAATGTTTTTTTAAGTGTTATACAACAATGGTATTAAGTTAGAAATAAATAAAATTAATTAAAAGGAACATAATCTTAATAGAGCACCTAAACAAACAATGAAAACAATAAAATCAACTTTGAAGAAAAGGAAATTAAGTTAAAAAAATTGATTTCTTAACATGTAAATCATACAAATAGTTGTAATGAAAAAATCAACTTATTTTAAATTAATTGTTTGAAAATTAAGATGATGCATACATCTTTTTTATAGGCTAACCATAATATTTTTTAAAAAATTCTAAATTAATTTTCGTATCCCCAATATTAGATTAAAATTTAAAAAATGAGTTTAAATTTTTAATAGAGATAAAAGGAATTGACCCTAAAATTAGGCATTAACCAAAAAATAAAAAATAATCCATATGATTGCGAGGATTATTATTAAATTTTTGGAAGATATAAAAATATGCTATTATTAATTATTGTAATGTCCAAGTTAAAATCCTGATCTAAAATTTGAAATATAAATCTTTTAAATATATAAATAAACATTTTGGTAATTCTTTCAAAATTTATAATTTAATAGAAAAATTATTCATCTTTAATTTAAAATATTATCGCTATGTACCCTCCTTTAAAACTTCGGATGATCTGAAAGGCATAGCGCGCTCGACTTAAAAAATAAATGATGGTTGTTTATGGTCAAGCCTTTGAATTATCCCATGATCAGGATTTGGATTAGGCATAGTAAGATGAAGGAAAGGGAGACCGTCAGGGGAATCGCTCATCCAATTGAGTCTCAAATGGCCACCACGAAGTGGCCACAAATTAGGAGTCGTCACCAATCATTTTAGGTTAGGCAAGATCGAATGCCTATTGAAAATAATATTCTGAGTTATAAAACTCAGGACATCAATTTCATGGTTTACGTGGTCTAAATGTTCGATGGTTCGGCTCAGGGGTTGGCTATGCATAAGAGGTACAAACCTCCTAATGATGCCAAAAATTGGTACCTACTAACTATATCTTACCTTGGTCTTGGTTCAATCGGTTCCATTTACTCTTTATTTAGATATAATTCCTTTTAATGCATAAAGTTTTGTAAAAATAGATTCGATTTTTCTTTTTTTAAAAAAAATTAGCTCATCTATACGCCTCAGAGATGTGAGGAACTTAGGGAGTTTTTATGAATATAAAGTCCAGATTGAGTTCTAAAAATTTTGATATTCCGCATTAGGCACTAGAGAGATGCCAAAATGAAACATCGCCTTGTAAATATTTTTGGAAAAACTAATTTTAAATATGGATGCATGCAAAAAAAGTGAAATATAATAATATCATTAATAAGCAATCACAAACAAAAGAATGTAAAAAGGAGGGGCGATCTAACTGTATCTCATAATTACTTTCTATTATTGAAGAATAACTAAGACAGCAATTTTATAGACTAGTCTAGATTTGATGGTAATTTGAAGAACAAAGATGATTTTTAACAAAGCAGTCTGAGGCATTCAGAAGAGAAAAAATTTTGGATGTTTTCAAGGCAAAGCGGGGTTGGAGTATCCCTTTAGAGAGATAGGGTTGGAGTATCCCCAAAGATAAAGTTAGGAAAATAATTAAGAATAAAGAAAAAATTAATATATCTTTTTTTAAAAAATGGGGTTGGAGTATCCTCTCGAAGCAGTGGGGTTGAAGTATCCTTAAAGTTAGGAAAACATTTAGGAACAAGGAGAAAATTTAAAATTTTTAATTAAAAATGGGGTTAAAGGATGCTCTTTGAGTAATTGAGTTACAGTATCTCAATTAGCAAAAACTTTAACATGAAATCCTATTTTTGTATTTTAATCTTAATCCGAGTAAATAAAAAAAGGCTGATTTTGTAAGGGAACCAACCGGATGTATTTTGAGACATTTGAACATCTCGATAAAAAAATATTCAAAAAATAAGATAAAAATAGGAGAAAACATCATGTCATCTATTTTCCCGAATTTATTTTGGGTGCATCGAAGGCTTTACGGAGTAACTAGGGCACCATTGGAAAGCTGACTCGATAAGGTTTAATGTAAAAATATTGCAATCCTAGGAAATAACTTTCTAGGTAGAATTAATTTTTGAAATTGGTCTATCTGGACATCGACAGCATGTGTAGGGTAGAGGACACACCAAACTTTGAAAATCGTTCCAGCCTTATCTAGGATCATTAGATCATGAATAATACCTTTTCAAAAATGAAATTTTGTGAACTTTTTAAGTAAGATATTTAAAAATTTCCTAAAAATTATTTGATGGGCGAAAGTGGCTCAAACAAAATATTGCATGATGCTTCTAAGGGTTCCAAACAGGAAAAGTTCGAAAAATCATAACGCTCTCATTCACAGGATGATCCGAGGGTAAATAAGATACTGTTAGAAAGGTAATTTGATGCCCCTTAAGGGAAAACTATTAGAAAAATTGAAACAAATATGTTATAATTTGAAATTGATTCTTCAAATCTGAACTACAGTGTGCCAAGCAAAAATAAGGGGATGATTCAATATTCTAGGTTAGTTCGAAGATAGGCTCATCTAGAATGTCCGAACATCTGTGACAAAAAGTAACATGGGCTTCACAAGTTCATTCCATAATCTCGGAGCAATTTGGGATGATAGAAAAACCCATTGACCGTGTTGCTAGAGGAGATATAGAACTCAAGATCAAGGCTTAATACTAAAAAATAATCTCTTTTTATTTTGAAAAATGAACTTATTCCACCATGAATCTAGAGCCGAAATGTTTATCTACCCTAAGACTGGAAGACTAATTTTGTGAAAGCATTAAGTCCATGCTATTCTTCATCTATTAAAGGTAGCAGGAACTTAACTTGGGGATTTCTTTTAAAAATTAGATTTTTAACAAACAAGCATGCATCTTGACAAGAATGACATAAACGAAACATAACATGCACTAAGATGAACAAGGACTAAACATGCAAACACACACAAGTGACATGTTAAAATGGAAATAGGTGATAAAATCTGAGAAGATGACAAATAAGGTGTATGAACATATTCAAACAAAAGAATACAGGCTGAAGTTGTCAAGATAACATTTTTATGTTATGAGACTCCTTAAAACACAAAAAATGCATGAATATACATAAGACATGTTAAGGTGGATATTTAATCAAGTGTTAAGCATGTGAAAATAGATGAAATATGACATAAAATGCATAGATAAGGGAGCTGTTTTGATGTTAGAATGAAAGACAAGATGTTTGGCCTATCATACAACATCAAAGCAACAAGAAAGCATCAACACTTTAAGATTACCACAAACAAGACAACAACAATGCATGAAAACTATAGAAGGGTCATGTAACATAGAAAGGTCACTAGGATGATGAAAATGTTGAAAAATCAAAGAATATGCAGAGTCAACTGGAGGAAATATAGCAAAAGTTTCAAGTTTTAGCCTTCTCTTTGAACAGCAGTTTTAAACTTCACCTTTTTGGATTGAACAACAAAAGAGTGATAAAAAAGAGGGGCTTTTTAGTTAGGTATGGTTAAAGGGGAGTTTTAAGAGGGACTATGAGTGAAATAAAGGTTTCTGGGAGGACTTTGGGTGATGGTTTTGAAGGAATCCGAAAATGGAAAAGAGTTTTTTTTTTTAGTTTTTGGTGGGAGTGGAAAGTTGAAGGAATAAGTGGGAGTTTTTCTATTTGGAATCTCTTTTTTTTCTTTTTTTTTCCAGCTGAATCCAAGGTTGGCTTATATATCCATGTGGCCATAAAGACAAAAGTCAATAGGGCAAGGGCATTTTACGATTTTGGTGCATGTAGCTTATGCAGAGGTCAGGTACAGTGCTCAGCTGCCATACAAACGCATTGGTTTGCTTAGCAAAAATAGTGGATCTGGACTACTTTATTCAATTAAGCATTGGGTAAGTTCAGCCTTACTTTTTGAAAAATTGCCTAATTTCATGAAATGTCCTTTGTCATTGGCTATTGGACTTCAAGATTTTGTTTAAATCCAATCACAAGCCCAAAGACGAAGCCTGGTATGAATTTTGATGATTTTTGGTGCAAGAAACGTGTTTGAATCAGATCTTGAATCAATGGTGCAGTGGTTGAAAAATGGCTTGAAGTAGGGAAATATGTCTTCGTGTATCAATATAGAACTCGTGTATCGAAACACAAGGCATTTTTACCCAGGAGTATTGATACAATGAATTGTGTATCGATACTAAGAGCAAAATATATTTCCAGTCTTGAGACTTAGAGACATATATCGATACTTCATTTACTTGTATCGATACTCATGCTTGTGTATCGATACATTTTGCCAAAAATCACAACTTTAGCTAATACCAAGGTCTGTATCGATACAGACATGCTAGGTATTGATACCATATTTTAGGTCTCGACACCAAACCCTCTTGTATCGATACTACATGTGAAAATTCAAAACTTTGATGCCATAAAGCCTCCTATCAATAATTGTGCACTAACAAAACTTGCACGTACCTATGACTTCTTGATTTTCCTCAACCTAGACACAAAAAGCGAGAAATTGATTCGAGTACTCATCTGAGTGACTCCGATGACACCATGAAAAATGACCTTTCATGCCTCATCTTATATTTTTCTCTAAGGTGACCCATAGGTATTCCAACTTGGCACCACCTATATGGCTTATTTCATGGGTCTAGTTTATTCATTGAACAACTTAACCTAGTCCATGAGGCCTATAAATACAATATTAAGTTTTTCTAGGAGAAAGGTGACTATCAAAAAACCCTAAGCAAAGAGCCCTAGATTCCCCTAAAAGGCTATTGCGATAAGTCTTGACTTTTCTAAAGCTCCCTTTGCACCGATTCATATTCCAGGTGATCTCAAAGTGTTTTGGATCATAATGAAAGTAGAAAATTTGTTTTCTATCCTAATCAATTGAAAAAAAAATTGGATTTTTGAATTCATTTATTGGTATATGGGCAAATTAGCTACTTTTCTATTGCAAACATGGTTTTTGAGTAATCTAAAATTGTTTCTAATCATGACAAAGGTAGAAAATCAGTTGTCTATCCGAAAAGACTCAACCAAAATAAAAAATTAAGATTTTTGGATTCGTTTGCTTGTATCTGAAAAAAATAGCTACTTCCCTATGGAGCTATTTTTTTCTTTCCCTTTGCGCAATAGGTGTAAGAATTTTTCTCAAATCACTTTAGATTTGAACCTGTTGGCTATATATATTTTGTTTAAGGCTTGATAAGCCTTCTGGTTAGCTTTGGAGAACCATCGAATCTCATAAAGGCTCTGATAGGCATCTATGTGGATTATCGTTAAAGGCATAATATTTAGACTACTTTTGGCCTCAATAAGAGATCGTAATAATCAAGCGAATGTGCATTCATGCAGGGATCAAGATGCTTAGAGTTATGAGTCTCTAAGTAGGAATGATTTCTATCAGTGTTTTTTTATGATTATAATTTCGAGATTATGAAATATTTATATTTTATTAAAGTTTTATGGTTGGACGTTTACGTTATAAAAGGATAATTATTTCTAACACAATTATTGGAAAGTAAAAACTTCATAAGCAAAATTAGTTGGATGACACATGTCCTTAAAGGTATATATATAAAAGAATAAGAAATAATAAATGTGACATATGTAATCTCACTAACATCGCTTCTGGAGTTTTTATACTTCACTGGCAGTGTATTAAATAATAATCCTATATAAAATGCTTATATAATTTTTTTAGATGAGTTAAAAATTTGAGGAAAGAGAATTTTAATAATTTCAAAATTTTGGAATTTATTTGCCTATTTTTAATATTAATGAACAAAAATTCACAATCTTAATTACATGTAATAAAAAATGAAAAGTCTATTTTCATTTTTTGCATATTTTGAAATTTTATTTGGGAATCATCCCTATTTTTTTATCGTAAAATAAGTACTACCATTTGTTTAAAATTCATTTAATAAATTTAAAAATAATGATATTAATAAATTTTTATTATTTTATTACTAAAAAACTAGTTTTGAGTTGTGCCCTGCACGGGATATCAAATTTTATAAAATTTTGATGTAAATAAATTGCTAATTCAAAATAATTCAAAATAAAAATAAAAAATGTTTAAACATAATTAATTACATGAGAAATTATAGTAAAACATTTAAAAACTTGTATAGTATTATTTAAAAAATTAAAATCCTACAATATGCTTAAATATTACATACTGAATAAGTGACTAACTATTATGTTTGTCAAAAAGTAAAATATTTTGATTTTATTATTATTATTTCGTTAACAACCATATGAAAACAAAAACATTATTAAATGGACTTTTATGTGACCATTGATAAAGTATTAATACATATATTACCGAAATTGCATATTTTAATTACTGTCTTAAGTTTTCTAATTCTTTTTCTTTTATGATTGGTTTTAATTCAATGACAGTGTAGATCAATATTATTGATCAATTAATTATTTAAAAGTTATAAATTTTGAAACATAATTTTTTAAGCTTTTAATTAGTACATATTAATTTATAGGCAAGTATTTAAAAAAAATGCTATGAAGCAATTAAGAAACCAAAAAAAAAAAATGAAACTCATACGTGGTATGCAAAATAACTTATTCACTAAATATATAAATTTTACTAATAACCTAT
>JBBYHM010017401.1:0-10885 GCA_038381775.1 Adansonia rubrostipa
GAATCTATCTTAATATTGATGATATTTATAGATAAAGAAATTTCATGTGATTTTATCTTGTTCTTACTTAAACAAATTAAAAACAAGAATTGAAATTAGGTAGGTGATCTTGTCAACGGGAATAAAAGGGAAAAAATGGTTCTTCGAAATGAAATTAAGTAACTTCCTTGGTTAATTAACAACTTCAAAGCTAAATTTCCATTGAACATTGAAGTACTCCTACGTAGATTTGACCATAGATTAAGTTAGATCGTGATTTAGATTTTTTTTTCTTTATTCAATTCCGGCTTAGGTAGGTCCACAAACTCTTTTTATTATTCAAATAATATTAAAAAATAATTTTATATTTATATTTATATATTTTATAATTAAATTTACATAAAAATAATTTTTATTTAAATAAATAATTCAAGCTAGATTAAACTAATTCAAATTGAAAAAATTCCTATACAAACTCGATCCAATTCTGATAGGAATGCACCTGTCCTTAAATAGGCTACTCCCACTTGAGTTATAATATATATATATATATATATATATATATTCTTCAAACGACATTGTTACTATCGTCGTATTTCTATGTCTTCTTCAAACGACATTCTAACACATTCTCAAGTTCCAATATTAAGGGAAAAGGAGTCGGAGACTGAGGATGGGAGAGATTATTGGCTGTTTAGCCCAAGGCTGGTGAATATACCCCAAAACAAATTGCTTGTAATTCTTTAATAGTTCACCAACTTCCTTCATAAGTCATTCTAGCAAAGTTGAGATTCGATTCTAATATTTATAAATTTTATTTTATTTTTTTATCTTTTGAGATCGATGTAATCACATCAGTTTTTATAATGATCAAGTTGATAAGTTCATCAGCCCACCTAATTTTTCATGTATCAATAAAAGATTTAAATATTAGTGTCTAAAATCTTGACCTCTTTTGTATTAAAAAATTTTTTTATACGTTCGTATTAAGCACTTCTAAAAATTCACGCATTAATCATACTAAATTATAATACACATGCATTAATCTTACGTAAACGGAATGTTTAAAAACTGATTAGTGGGCCCTGAGTATGTTTTCATGGTAGAAGGTATTTTTGTAGTTTGTATGTATGGTAGTTTTTTTTAAAAAAATTGGATAGTTTTCACAAAGAAGTTGGTATCTTTTTTAAAATAAAAATTTGATAAGACATCAATACTTTTGTTATATTGTCTGATATAATAGTTTGTTTAGTCTTTTTGCATTTTCTTTAATCAAGTTGGTGTTATTTACTCTTGAAAACCAACTCAACTAGCTTGATTATCTAGAGTTTATCATACCCACATGGATGAAAAATGTATGTTTTTTTCAAATAAATTATTATATTTTAAAAGAAAAATAAGTGTAATTTAAAAAAATAAAAAGTTGGTTTTTATGTAATTAATTTTTTAATGAAATGTTATTTATTAAAAATTAAAAAAATCATAAACATCCCTAATTTAATTTGTTATTATAAATTGAGTTTGATTTTCATATAATTTCATGACACCAAATTCAAAATTTTATAGAAAAAATAGATAAATATAGTATAGATGTATATAGCTTGTGAAACCCATAAAAGTTAGCTTTGTAGATAACCAAAATATTTAGTGTGGTATGTAGCTATCTTTTAAAATAATTAGAATTTGATACACCCCATAACATGGGTGAAAAAAATCATACCTTAAAAATAAATTTTGGGCTTTAAAAAAACAAAGAATTGATAGGTTTTTAGGAGATGAGAAGTTAGATTTAGATGAATAATAACAGGGAGTTTATGTAAGATTTAGATAAATGTTTAAGTGAGTAGGTTTTTAAGAAAGTGGATAGGTTCTTTTAAAAATAAAAATAAAAATAAAATATTAAAAAGCATTATTATTATTATTATTTTATTATTATTTTATAATTTTATAATTTTTTATTTTTATTAATGAAATTAGTATAATTTAATTCGTGACATCAAAATTTTATAATAATAATAATAATAATAATAATAATAATAATAATAAAGGGGGAATTGGGGGAAAAGCATGACAGCAAGCAATACCCAATAACAAGTAGGAATTGGAATCACTAAAATTGAGAAGTCCCACCATTACTTTCATTTTCATGCCACAATATGAAAAAGGGCTAAAATTGGTCAAATATTGGCTCCACTCCCACTTAGTTAGCATCTTTTATATATATAAAAAATTATTATTATTATTATTATTATTATTATTATTATTATTTGTTTTTTTCAAAAGCGTTACACATTGATTAATCATTGAGTCTATTCTCCAAATTTACCGTTACATAACGTACCATTTCCCATCTCTATACCTATACCTATATGCATACAAGAAACTTTGTCTCTCTTTTGAGCATCATTTTCAACCCTTAAAAGATTGATAAATAAGCTAAAATCCAATTAACAAGTACCTATAAATATCAATTAAGAATTATTTATTTATCATATTTAAATAAATATTAAAATATTAATTTTACTTTATTCAAAAAAATAATGTATTAATTAATTTTTTTTTATAAATATCATACTAAATTCTCATTAATATTTTTAATTAAATAATATTTTATAAAGTAATCATGCATCTCAACAATAAATGGTCTCAAAGTTCAAGTCTTATTAGAAATCCCTTATTAACGTTAATTTTGAATACATGTGTTGCCGTGAGGTAATGTATATTGTAACGCTTTTGTTAGATGAATCAAACGACATAGCTACAGTTTTTTCGTTTTAAATTTAAGTGCATTCGGATGACCAGTGAAAAAGGATTTCTACCTCATTGTGTTATAATTTTTTTTTATTGAAATCCAGAAATTTGACCATCCAAATGCAATATTAATATTCCAAAAACAAACAAAACCCACCACAAAGATTTTCAAAGCCTAAACTTGTGGAAAAGCAGATTGAATCCCATTGTTCCAAGAATCCAACAACAACAACAACAACAACTTGTATGAACAAGAGCTATTCATCAGCTTTTGGTCAAAAGCTGGTACGATAGTTTAATTAGCACCCAAGAAAAATAAGCCAAAAAACAAAAAAAACAAAACAAAACAAATGGTAGCTGCTGGAACAATAGTTTGAGACTTCAGCCGACAAATTCACTGAGAAATCCTATTTGGATATGATCTAACATTCTTATCCATTTGAAGAAATACCATCACCCACATCTCCATTGTCAATAATTTACAATTAAAATATTTTGTTTATTTAAATTTTTTTCTAGCTTCTAGATTCTTCAAATGCTATTTCACCTTTCGACTTTACATATATATATATATGTAATTCACAAAAGAGACCTCAATTTGATGATAGAAAAAAATTATAAGTATTAAAATTAAAAATTTTAATTTATTTAATATTATGGCCTAATGGTGGGTATATAAAATAATTGATTTAAATTTTGAATTTAATTTAGATTTTACAATTTTTTGTTAATAAAAGAGACCTCAGCTTAAGGCAGCAAAAATAGGGTTACAGATAATAAAATTTAAACTTTAAACTTGACAAATACTATTTTTTAAGAGTAATACATAAACTAATTAAGTTAAGGTTTGAATTGGCCAAAACTTTACTAACTTTTTTTTGTATAAATGAGACTTAGGATAAAAAAATAAATTATAAATATTAAAATTTAAATTATAAATTTATTAAATATTATTTTTTAAATATTTATGCATGTACTAATTGAATTATATTTCAAATTCAATTTAAATTGGGTTTGTTTTATAATAATAATAATAATAATAATAATAATAATACCCCACAGAGTGCCAACCAGCCCAAAAACGCGTAATAATTCCAATATTCTATTTTGGTACATAAATTTCAACTACCAGAACCTTTTGTTTGCCACTTTCGTACTAGTATTAGAAAACGAATTCTACGTCATTTTTAAAAAAGTCTACGAATTAAATTTAAATAAAAATATTTTTTATTTATTTAAATATAATTTATAAAATTTAAAAATTTATTTTATTTTTTAAATATATATATTTATATTATATTATATTTTTTATAAATAAATATAAATAAAAATTTTATCTCAAATTCAAAGTTAGCTTCGTCTTGCTTATTTGACATTGAGAGTATATTATAGTTAAGTTTGACCATAAACATAATATCAAAAAGATGTTGAAATGTGCAGAAAAAAATCTTAGCTATTTTTTAACCTTAAATTAAAGCTGTAGATGACCGAATATTTGTATTAAAATTAAAAATTCAATATTTCCAAAAAAAAAAAAGTACAGTCGTTGAATTCAGACCTTTTACGAACTCCGTTCGGATCAAAGTTAGGTTCCTTTGTCATGTTCTAAAGTGAAATAGTGTTTATAAATTAAAACAATATATTTTTATTTAATTTTAATTATAAATATATAAATATAAATATATAAATAATTTTTAATATTTTATTATAGGGTGAATAATAAATTTTAGCCGCGTGGGCTAGGTTGAGCTTAATTTGAGTCTAAGTTTAGAGTTAAAAATTTTTTTAGGTCACGACTCAACCTATGGACACCTTTATTGCTTATAGATCATTAACTTATAGATTTGTCGTTTCTTACCTGAACCCAAAAAACTTGACCAGCCCACTCGAATCTAAACCCGACCTAACCTAATTTGATTAAAAAAGTCAATGTCTTGAAATTGACCAATCCAAACTTGAAAATGATCCAATCTCGAAATGACTCAATCCAAATAACCCAAACCTGAAATAAACCTAACCGAAATAACCTAAACTCAAAATAATTCGAACCCGAAATGACCTAAACAATTAACAATAAATTATTCGAATCTAAAATGACTAAACTCGATATATCTGAGTATAAAACCTGATTAACTCGAACCGAATAGACCTAAATCCATAATGAGCCAAGCCCAATTAACTCGAATATTAAAACCAATTGACTTGAAACTAAAATGACAAAACCTAAAATAATTTGAATCTGATTTGAAACCGAAGTGACCCATAACCAAAGTAATCTGAACTAAAAAATAATCTAAAATTTTTAAAACCAAAATTGATCAAATCTAAAATCAATATGATCCATTTAATTCACGAGTCTATAAACTTGTGATGAATTTGTTATGAATTACAAGATCTTACCTAAATTTGCAATTACGAGGACTTTACTTTTCATCTAGAACTTCAATTTACTTTTCATCTAGATCTTCAAATTATAATTCCCGTTGCAATCCTTTAACATAACTCATTCATTTGAATACGTAATGAGATTAATTTTAGTGATATTAAAAAAATTTATTTAAAAAATTAAAAAAATATAAAATTATTGAAAAAGATGAAAAGGGAAAATTTTTTTCACCACAAGTATAACTATTCAACTAGACTTTGGCCTCTCCAATTTTACTAGAGGAGCAGTGTATTGACATTGCATCGGAGGTGTACTCTAAACACATCAATTATGCAACTAGGAAATTTTAAATCTAACTATATAAACAAGGCATAAAAAAAATAATAAGTATATGATGTGAATATATGAATACTTTAAAATTTATATAAAATTAATTATTAACGTATTAAAATTTATATAAATATAAATATTTTAAATATTATTATAATACGATAAAATATATAAAATACGATATGAATACAAAAATCCTTAAATTTAGAAAATTTTAATCAACCTAAATTAGGTCTAAAGAAAGCTTGCCAGCTTAAGAAAATTGTAAACTTAGTGCCGCATGTAGTTGTTGACCCTAAAATCTGCTTGCATTAATCAAATCATCACTCAAAGTCAAGACATAAGAATGTGAATGTGGAATGCCCATTTAAAGTCAAAGTACCAAAGTTGAAAATGGAGACTAATGCCTTATTTTCCACTTTCATATTAAATTAAAATTAGGGTTTTGGCATCATTTAATACTCGTATAAAAAATCTAATTATATATGTATCATTAAGATAATATTATTGTATACATGTAAACATTTAGATCTTTTAATTTTGGATGGTATATAATCGCAGGACATGATTTAAAAATAATAAAATATAATATGATATGAAAATAATATAAAGATAATATAAATATATGATTCATTAAAATAATATCAATTTAATATCTGTTCATGAGTCGGATTAGGATTGTAACTAGAACATTTTTTATTTCCCTTTTCAAAGTTAGAGTCAGAACGACTTGAAAGTTGATTTTATTATTTATTATATTACTCAAATATTATTTTTTATATTAATATTTATTTATTTTATAATTAAATTTAAAAAAAATATTTGTATTAAATAGTTTAATCTAAATGAAAAAAAAAACTTATTTAAGATCTATATACTCTTAGATAAATCTAATCAGATCTAGTTTATATACATATATATACACACTCATATGGTTATCTTGCAATAAAAAAATTGCATTTATATCTTTCCATGTGACAAAGTGACCGACGTATCACAGAATGACAGGGTAAGGGGTGCCCCAAAAGGATTTAAGGTGCCCTTTGTAGTTTGGAACCTTTCCCCCTATAAGGACACCTTTGGTTCCTGCTTGTAGGACCCATGTCCTACGTCAAACCTTGCGGGTTTTTACATTTATAACATTTATTTACTATTTTTTTATAGGAATAAAACAATTTAGTTATCCAATTCTTTAAATAACTTATTTATGTATTTTCCCCCCTCTAAACAAAGGTAGACCTGTTTATTATTTTTTTTTTGGGAGAAGTTAATTAGATGTGTTAATTTTAAATACGGTTTAAATATGATATAATAAATATAATTAAAATATATAAAAATTTATATAAAATTAATAATTAAGATGTTAAATTTTAGTTAAATATTTAATAATTTAAATAAAATTATAATATAAAAATAATATAAATAATATATGAATAAAGGAGTAGTCAAAAGCCAAGGTTAATCCCAAGAGTTAGATCTATAGCTTTTTTTAGTTAAAAAAAAAAGTTTGTAATGAAAACGACCTCATGGAAAGTGCCCTTTCAATTCTTATTGATTACAATGGAACCATTGCATGTGAAAAATTAAAAATTCATGTTATTTGAGGTCATCAAAAAAGGTGATAAAGCCAATGAGATTGTGTTTGTCATTGTTTTTAGTAAGGGAAAATCTTAAAATCTTTGAAATTTCAAGTTTGAATCTCATTATGTGTGTGAAGATAATTAATTTTTTATGTTAAATTTATCTAACTTTACAATGACTTCTTGTTAGTTTATCTGTTAAGTTTAATTCATTAATTGCTTATATAAAATATATATTACTTATGATGATATATAGATATTTTTTATATGTATACTAGTAACTTTATACAAAAATACTACTTATTATTTAATACTATTTTTCGATTAAGAATTTAATTCAAATGGTTCATCTATGCTTAGAAGACGAATTCACCCAAAATTGAATTTGATTTCTAACTCTTACAAAATCTTCTTTCCTAATTTTCTCTTGAATTTACCATTTTGAACAAAAATTATAAGATCAAATAGCATTACACCAACAAATTATTGGTACATTAAAAGAATAATTAATAAGAATACATTAACATTGTCAAATTCCTTTTGAGAATTAATGTTATTGACAATTATTTTAACAAATGTTTTGAGATCCAAATTCAAGTTGTTTTCATTAGTTATAAGAGGTTTTAAGAAAAGGGTTAATAGATCTATTATCCATGATCATATATTTCTATAAATCATATATTTCTATAACAACCCAATAACCCATCATTAAAAAAAAGCAAAAAAAAAAAAAGAAAAAGGAAAAAGAAAGCCTAGAATGTTATTTATATCATTACAAATTTTAAAGCAAATCTTTATGGCATAGCATAATCTAAAAATATGAGAGGATTGTGTTATGTTTGCTTTGTTTTTTATTTTTATTCCCAAAAAAAGGGAACATTTAATTATTAAAGATGCCTTTGAACAATTTGTTTAATATTAGATCTAGAACATTCATTAAGTTGTTTGTCAATTTAATTATGATTTTAGATTTTTTTTATATTTAATTTATTATTTTTATTAAATTAAAAATAATTATAATTTTTAATTATCATCTTAAATCTTAACCATTGTTATTCGGTAGTGATTAATATTTCCCATTGAAATCAAGATAGCAAATTCCAACATTAAATTACTAAAATTACATTGAATGTAGATCATGATTCACAAGTAAAATTTAGGGTTTCTAAGTCACATTCCTAAAGTTAATATGAACATAAATGTAGGCTTTCCAAGTCACATTCCTATAGTTAATAATTTATGAACATGAATTTCTTTCACCTAAAATCATTTTCCTTTCAATTTAGTGATCCTTTAGTTTTCAAGTCGCTTTTAAAGTGATAAATGGAATTTATTATAGAGCTAGAAATTAGTTTTCCTTTTTGAAATTAGTTTTCAAACACAATGGAAAATTAATTCCCCAAAAAAAAAATTGCATTAAAAAATGACCATGCAAACAAGTTTTTAACTTTTTAATAATTAATCTGGTATTTATATAAAAAATATAATTAATATATTTATTTTTAATTTAATTTAATTTTTTAAATAATAATAAAATAATTTTTCACTGATATTAATTTATATAATTTTATTAACTTTTTCACTTTCGAATAAATACAAAAGATATATACATTTTTTTTTAAGAAAAAAAAGAAGACGAAACTATATAAAAAGGAAAATTATTTCCAGCTCACTAGTAAGAAAACAGAGGGAAAAGTCATAAGTGTGACCACCGACACGGCAAGCTTATTGTCTTGCAGCAGTAGAATCTAATTTATACATTAAATTAAAAGTATTTAAAAATTATAAAAAAAAGGGCATAATTTATTTTATTTTTTGCAAAAAAAAAGAAAGAAAGAAAAGAAGACAAATTCAAAAGATGAATCGAAACCTTAAATTCTTTGTCGGTAACAAAGAGTCATAAATTATTTATAAATATTTATAAGTTTTTATTAGTAGTTGACCTAAGATTTATAAATTATGGTTCACGGCCACATGATTTTATTATTTATTTATTTAGTTTTAACTTAACCTTCCCCAGAAAATGCCTTCGAAAACATTTATTAGTTTATTATTTTTATTTTTTAATTTCTATGTGAAGTAAGTTGACTGCCCTGCCCACAAGTTTCCCAAATGGGTCGGTCCATTTTTCTTTTTATTTATTGAATAATGAAATGAATAGGATCTCTTTTCAATTATATAAAAAAAATTCTCTTCTTTTTTAATTAACTAATTTAAACTATTCAATTTTAAATTAATTTCATTTAAGTTTTAACAATTTTAATCAAAATAATTTGATCATGATAATTAGAATTAAACCCATTCAAAAGTTCAACAGTTTGTCCAATATGATATTAGAATCAATTTCAGCCTAATATTTAGTGATTCAAATTATTATTCATCTAATATATTTTTTAAAAAATTTTAATTATAAAATATATAAATATTAATATAAAAATTATATTTTAATATTTATTTTAAATAATAAAATTAGCATACGAGCTAGATCAACCCTAACCTAGATAAGAAATTTAAAATAAATTTAAACCGTGATTTATTTAATTCAGTTCATAAATACTTTTAATTTAAATTCAAATAATTTAAAATATCAAAATCAAATAACTAAAATTCAAAATAATTAAAAACTAAAATCACCTCAAAATTATTTAACTTGCCCAATTAGCACAGCAAATTTGAGTGTTTATTCTTTTTTTGGGAATTCTTTAACATTTTTTTAATGGTAAAATTCGATTTGTCTTAAGATATGAAATTAACGTATAGCCAATGGTAACTGGGGTCGAGAGGGAGAGTTCGAGAGTCTTAGTCTTGACATTAGCAAACACGTGTGGAGCACATGGGGAGAATGGGTTTGTTTCTCTACAGAAGAATATAGCTGGCAAAATCCCCTATCTCTTTCCTCTAGTTTGCATTGATTTTAATACACAATTGTAATTATCATTGAATAGAAGACCCATTTTTATCATCCAATTTATTGCTCACTTTCCATCTGTATTGCAGTCGTTATAATTAGTACATATTCGCTGTATTTATATTATTTTTAAAGTATTATATTTTGATATATTTATGTTAATAATAAAGTATTTTATTAAATCTCTGAAATTATCAGAGAATTTTTTAAAAATTATAACGGTTACCGTATAAGGAAAGTTTTTTTTTAAATTTTTTAAAATTTTTTTTTACAAAAATTATCCACTTTCATATTAAAAATTATATGTTTCTCTAAAAAAAATAATTGCTTTGGTTAAAGAAAAATATCCAACGGTTTGCAAATTCTAATAAATTTTAACAAGTCTTATATTTGATGTATTATTATTAAAAATAAAATTATTTATATTTTTAAAATCTTATTATAATATAATATTATATTAATAATATATAAATAATATATATTTTTAATATATCAAATATAATTTTATTTTAATATATTAATAATTTATATTATTTAAACATATTTACATATTTATATTATAGTTATATCGTACCCTAACTTTTAAGTAAGCTAAGCCTAAATTGGTTAAAAGAACCCAGACAAAGAAAGTTGTTTCCAACCAACACCAACCCCTTTCCCCTTTCCCCTTTCCCGTCCCCTTCCCCTTTCCCCGTCTCTCTCTTCTCTCTCTTTATAATCTTCAATCTACACTCTTGACAACTTCAGGGCTCAACCTCAAAATTCAAGCTCTCTTTTTTTATCACATTGAGCCCTTCTTTTTTTCTCTCTCATTTTCTTTTTTTCCAAAGAGCAAAAGAAACAATCAAAACAACAAATTCAATACAAAAACAATATCAAAAACCAAAGAAAAATTCTTTTGAAGAAATGCCTGCACTACCAGACACAAGCAAAACCATGAAACTAGAGAGA
>JBBYHM010017412.1:0-10885 GCA_038381775.1 Adansonia rubrostipa
ACCCATTTTCTTTATCATTGCATTGAATGATCCATGTTATGTTATTTCATTTATTGCCTTACTAACATGATTTCTTTTTGATGGTTATTTGCATTCATGTTTTCAAAATGTTTCAAAATAAAATTAAAGGTAATGTTCTGCGTGGGTATCTCTCCAGTGCCCTAAGTGGAACATTCCATTTTCAAAGTAAAATCCAGAGGTCATTTTTATCGAAATTCTCTATATTCCCTATCTCTTTGGGGTGTACATGAGATTAAATCTTTTTCATTAAAACTTGGATTTGTATTTCTATAAGATTCATGCATTACAAGAGGGTTATATTGAAATAGTGACAAGTTAAGATCGAAAGAATTGAAACTAAGATAAGACATAGGTAATAAGGTACTACTTTTCGGGAGTTGCGAAGAGGTTTGTACCTCATTGCGTGTAACTAACTGTCGAACCTAAACGGCAAATCTTTGCACTACGTAAACCACAGGATCGATGTTTTGAGTTTCGTAACTCAAAACATAGGTTTCAACAGGCATCTGATCATGCGTAGCCTAAAATGACCTATGGCGACTCCAAGCGTTGCCTATTTTATGACAGTCATCTGAGACCAAGAAGATGAGCGATTTATCTTATGGTCCCCCTTATTGTATCACAAGTTGAGAATCCATACATTCTCATTTTCATCACATCGCCAAAGGAAAAGTCTTGATCAAGAAGACATTCCAAGTTAGAAAAATATTTTAAGTCGTACGCATTCATAGATCCATGAGGATCCACCCCGGGGTACGTTGCGACAAAGGTCAAAGCCATTTAGAACTTGCTGCCACCTAGAACTAAAAAAAATAAGGAGTTTCTCGGGAAGATTGAATTACATAGCTTATTTTATATCTCAACTGACTGATAAATACAACCTAATCTTTTGGCTACTTTAAAAACAAAATCCTGGAGAATGGACTAAAGACTACTAATAAGCCTTTGATAAGGTCAAACACAACCTTTTGAATCCTTCGATACTAATGCCACCAGTGCTTGTTCGACCTTTGATCCTATACCTATAAGTTTTCGACAATCAATGGGTTGTGTATTAGGTTAACATGATGAATTAAGTGAAAAGGAGTAGGCTATCTACTACTTGAGCAAGAAGTTCACAGAATATAAAAATAATTATTCAATCATAGAAAAACTAAGTTATGCTCTTGCTTAGATGACTAGGAGGTTAAGATAATACATGCTATACCACATTACGTGGCTAATTGCCAGACTCGATCCCATCATGTATTTATGTGAAGCTCTGACTTTGTTAGAAAGATTAGTCAAGTGGCAAGTCTTGCTTTCTAAGTATGACACCGTGTATGTGAACTAGAAAGCGATCAAGGGTAGCGTAATAGTAGACATTTTGGCAAGCTGAGTAATGCATGACTATTATTCTTTAGACTTCAAATTTCTTGACAAAGACTTGATGTGCATATCTGAGGCAGAGAACGCTATTAAATCATGTTCATTTTGAAAAATGTACCTGATAGAGCTTCGAACGTGTTAGGGCATAGAATTTGGGTAATTTTTATCTTGCTTGATGGAAGTTACTACCCCTTCACTATAAGATTAAACCTCGACTACAATAATATAGCTGAATATAAGGCCTCTGTCATGGGACTCCAAGCAGCCATTGAAAAGGCCATCTAAACACCATAAGCATTTGGAGATTCAGCCCTTATCATCTACCAACTGAAAGGAGAATGGCAAACATGTGATGCTAAACTAATGTATTATGGGAGCCTGATCTTAGAACTCAGAAAAGAATTTAATGATATCAGTTTTCAGCATTTACCTTAGGAAGAGAATCAAATAGTTGACACCTTAGCCATCTTATTATCCATGTGCAGAGTCAATTGAGAATCAGACATTGCTCATATTTAGATAAGCTACTCAACTTCAGAACATTGTCAAAATGTTGAATAAGAGAAGGATGACTTGCCATGGTGTCATGACATCCTTCAGTACATCAAAGATTAGCAATACCCAAAAGGTACTATTGAAAATGACAAGAGAACAATTCAAAAGATAGCTTAGAGCTTTATTTTAGATGGAAAAATTTTGTACAAAAAAGGTTAGGATAAAGTACTTTCCAATGCATAGATGCCTCTAAGGCCAAAAGAATTCCTAAAGAAGTCCATGAAGGAATTTATGGTATGTATGCTAATGGACATTGAATGGCGAAACAAGTCATGCGATAAGGCTACTATTGGATGACTCTTGAAAAGGATTGCATCGACTATGCCCGAAAGTGCCGTAAATGCCAAATCTACCAAATGAAATCCATGTTCCACCAACACCTCTACATGTTATGAAAGCCCTATGGCCTTTTTCCATATGGGGCATGGACATTATCAGATTGATTACCTCTAAGGCTTCTAACGGGCACCATATCATTTTGGTTGCTATAGATTATTTCACCAATTAGTAGAAAGGCAAATTCTTATGCCAATGTCACCATATCTATTGGATGCAAATTTGTGAAACGATATATCATTTGTAAATTAGTCTTCATGAGCAGATCATCATTGATAATGCACATAACTTGGAAAACAAAATGATACAAGCAGTCTACTCTTAATTCAAAATTCAACATCGTAGTTCTATCCCATATCGTCTAAAAATGAATAGGCAGTTGAAGTAGCCAACAAGAATATCAAGAAGATAGTTAAAAAGATGGCTGAGACATATAAAGATTGGCATGAAAAGTTGTCTTTTGCATTAAATGCCTATAGCACATAATACAAACTTCCATAGATGGTACCTCATTCCCCTTATTCTACAGTATAAAGGTTGTCTTATGAATTAAGGTTGAAATCCCCTCACTCAGAGTCTTGATGGAATCACAACTTGAAGAGGCTGAATAGGTGAAAATCGATATGAATAGCCCAATCTCTTCGAAGAGAAAAGAATGAAAGCCATCTATCATAGGCAAATGTATTAAAAGCATATGATGAGCCCATGATAAAAAGGTCAATCCCTGTCAGTTTTGAGAAGGTGACCTGGTACTCAAATAAATCCTTTTCATCCATAAAGATGCTTAAGGAAAATATACCCCATATCTGGTGAAAAGTGAATTTTTTGAAAGAGCCTTAACCTTAATTGAGATAGAGAGTAGCAACCTAACCAACTTTGTGAACTCTGATCCTATAAAAAAACTATGCCTAAAAGGATTTTAGGATGCAAACACAAAACGACATCCGATTTCTCTTATTTCTTTCACTTTTTTTTTAAAAGAGAGCTAGCTTAATTTAAAAACTAGAAATGACAGCTTAAGTGACCATACTCTTTTACTTGAACCAAGTTAAAAACCAATTTACCCTACATTTATTCATCCTCCATTAACTAAAAAAGATATGATGATCATGTTTGTCAGTGCTCTGCAAGCTTCTTACTCTGAGAAATTAGTAGGGAATATTACGAAAAATTTTACAGATATGGTGATATCTGGAGACATGATTGATAATGCCATAAAAACTAGCAAGATGTCAGAAGGAAAAGCCTCTAACTCTATCAAGAAATCTACTGTTAAGGGTGAAAATAAGAAGGTGAATGCTGTTACCTAAAGTTTTACCAAGATCACCTAGAATCCTTATTCAATACTGAGCAGGTATTTCCCTAGCACGACATGTCCAGGCTTTAACCCATATGCCCTAATACCTCAATCGGTATACTCTACTGGATTCAATAATCTTACCATGAATCTTTCATTAAACCTAAGTCAAAATTCTACATAGAATACTTCATCTCACAACTATGGCAAAACCGGAGCACCAAACAATCAACAAGCCTTTGGGAAAGAGAGCATTTTGATCAACTTCCTTATTCTATAAATAGGTCTATGCTCGCTTAATAGCAGGTTGATTGGTAGCTCCAACATTTATAACTCCAAGGTTAACTTTTATCCCAAATAGTATGATGAAAACACCTACAATAAGTACCATGCTAGAGTAGAAGGTCACAACATTAAAAATTGCACTTCTTGTAAAAGAAAAGTTTAAGGCCTATTGAAGAGGGGCATGATCAAAATCAAATAAGAGGTAGAACCTAATATTAGAGCTAATCAATTCTCGAACAACATAAAACCATGAGTAAATGCTATGATTGATCGGAAGCATTGTTGGGTTAAGAAAGAAAAATCTTAAAGAAGTTCCATGGTGGACAAAGGTATACCTTGTAACTATGAAGAATTCTTAAGATTGGTCTAAGGAATGATAAACTGGTCAAAAATCAAGTTCTATGAAAACTAATGGAGGAAATAGATGTTTCCATCAATGCAATGAAAAAGGATAAGAAGGTTTTTTTTTTATGGAGTTGGAAGACCATTGATTGTATTTACTAATCTGCCAGATACTAAAGTCATGTCTACGCAACCTGTCCCATATTAAGAGGACAGACTAATGCCATAGAATTAAGAAATCCATGTAATGATAATCGAGGAATCTAGCCAACAAATTGATGCTGTTGGTCTTATGGGAATAAACTATCTAACCTACTGTTATAGATGTTATTCCTTAGTTGCACCAAAAGCCAAAGTCAATAAAAAGAATGTTCCCTTAGCAATTCAAACATTGGAGATGGTTAGAAAATAATCAAAACCGATCAAAGAATCAATAAGTGAGAAAGAGGCTATAAATTTCTTAAATTCATCAAGCACAATGAATATAGCATTGTGGATCAACTAAACAAGTAACCTGCTAAGATATCTATGTTGTCATTGCTTTTGAATGCTAAAGCTCATAGAAAAGTTCTACTTAAGGTCTTAAAGGAAGCTTATGTTTCACTTGACATTTTGATATGCCAACTGGGTTGCTTAGCGAGCAATATTACTATGGATAATTACATATCTTTTAGTGATGACGAAAAGCCTCATGGAGGGAGGGGAAATTATAAAGCTCTTTACATTAAAACCTATTGTAAAGTAAGCATATTACTGAAAGTTCTCATCTATAACAGGTCAGCCTTGAAAATAATGCCTATGACATGCTTGAACAAACTTCATATTGACGTTTCTCATATCAAGCATAGCTGTATAGTGGTACAAACATTTGATGGAACATATAAAAAGGTCGTGAGGACCATTACTATCCCATTTTAAATAAAGCTATGCCCAGACGAAGTGGATTTTCATGTGATAAACATCGCTCCATTATACAATTATTTGTTAGGGAAACCTTGGATCCATTTCGCAAGAGTAATGCCTTTTCATTACACTAAAAGTAAAAATTTATTGTAGGGAACAAAATTATCAACGTTGGTGCTAAAAAAGATGTCATTGATATTACTTCCATGGATGCCTCTTATTTAAGCCTGATGAGAGTATACCAGAACACTCATCTAATCATTTGAGTTTGTTAATGACATCTATGTCAAAGAAGGTTTGCCCATGCTTGAGCCTCATCTATCAAAAAGCATTCACATCAGTCTCTGGTTGATCAACGGTAAGGGTGCTTGGGTTAGAAGAGGACTAGGAAAACATCTAAAAGAAATCCCTAAAGCCTTAAAACAAACTTATCAAATTGACAAGAAAGGTCTAAGATTTAAATTTGATGCCCATCAATAGAGGAAACAAGCTCAGAAAGCATGAAAAAAGAGAATGGTCCATCTAAAGGGTCAACATTTGGAATAAGAACCAATGGTGCTGCCATGGCTACAAGAAAATTTTTATTCAGGAGGACACATTAATTCAAATCAAGGAGGAACTATCGGTTCCATCAATGTAATGGTTATTTTGGGTAAAGCATTCAGAGAAGTTATTAACACAACTGATGAGTTGGGAACTTTAGCAACTGGCCATGAGACTAGTTTATGCAAGCTAGAGTTCATTTTGAGCATTTAGACTAAAACAGAGATTCATGTGCTGTTTGGATTTATTTTGAAGTATTGCTACAAATTAAACCTACATGCTTCTACCTAGAAGCATTATAGGATCTTTTGTATAGTCGTACTTACCATTATTAATAAAAATGACTAAGCATTTTACATTCCATATTTTGTGTCCATCCTCGTTTTTTTCAATACTTAGACTTTCTTTCTTCTCTTCATTTTTCTACTTATATTATTCTTTGTTATATTATCAGGTAATGTAAATGACATAAGTGTTCATAATGAGACTTCAAAAATTGATTCTAAGCAACCAATCTACGTTGACGTGGTCGAATCCGAAAGGGACTTTGAAGAAAGCACCATCTTACCCAATTTGTTGAGATTAATTGAATAAGAAAAAAAATAAATCTTGCCCCATGAAGAGCTTACTGAAACTATGAATCCTAGGATGAAAGAAGATAAGAAAAAAGTCAAGATAGGAACCTCTACAAATCTGTCAACTTAGACCAAATTGATTGACCTTCTTCAAGAATATCAAGATGCATTCAACTAGTTCTACCAAGATATACCTAGGTTAAACACCAACATAGTGGTTCACAGATTACCCTTGAAACCTGATTGTAAACTTGTATAGAAAAAACTTAAAAAAATGAAACCATAGATGCTTTTAAAAAATAAAGAAAAAATAAAGAAGCAATTTGATGCAGGATTTCTCAAGGTGGCTAAATATCTCGAATAGGTAGCCAACATTGTCTTGGGTCCTAAAAAATATGGTGAGGTGCGGATAAGTGTAGACTATAGGGACTTAAACGGAGCTAGCCTTAAAGACAATTTTCTATTGCCTAACATCGATACCTTAGTAGATAATATCCCCAAAAATTTTTTATTTTTTCATTGAAGGATTTTTGGGCTACAATCAGATTAAAATGGCACCCGAAGACATGGAGAAAATCACCTTTATGACCATTTGGGGTACCTTTTGATGCAAGGTTATGCCCTTCGAACTCAAAAATGCTAGGGCAACTTACCAAAGGGCAATGGTGAATTATTCCATGAGCTCATGCATAAAGAAATAGAGGTCTATATGGATGATATGGTTGCCAAGTCCTCAAAAGAGGTTGAGCATGTTGCTAATCTTCGTAAACTCTTCAAATGGCAATGCAAATATCAACTCAAACTAAATCCAACCAAGTGCATCTTCGACATTACCTCTAGCAAGCTACTAGGCTTTATTATAAGCAAACGAGGAAGTGAGGTCGATCATAACAAAGCAAAGGCTATCTAAAACCCTCCACCACCTCATACCCAAAAAAAAAGTAAAGAGTTTCTTTAGGAGATTGAACTATATAGCCAGGTTTATATCTAACTTAACTGATAAGTATGATATGATCTTTTGCCTACTTCAAAAACAAACCCTAGTGAGTGGAATGATGAGTGCCAATAAGCTTTTGACAAGGTCAAGTGTTACCTATCTAACCTGCCAATACTTGTACTGTCAGTGCCCAATCAACCACTAATCTTTTATCTATCAATCTTCGACAAGTCCATAGGCTATGTACAAGGTCAACAAGATTAGTGAGGAAAGAAAGAACAAGCTATCTACTACTTAAGCAAGAAATTCACAAAGTATGAAAACAACTACTCCATAATTGAAAGTTATGTTATGTTTTGGCTTGGATGGCTCAGAGGTTAAGGAAATGCGTGTTATATCACACTACATGGTTGATCACCAAACTAGACCCTATTAGTACCTGTACGATGCTCTTGCTTTGCCAGGAAAACTGGCCCAGTGGCAAGTCTTCTTGTTTGAATATGACATCATTTATGTGAGTTAAAAAGCCATCAAAAGTAGTGCGATAGCGAAGTTCCTAGCAAGCAAAGTCGAAGAGGATTATTAAACATTAGATTTTGAATTCCTAGAGAATGACCTAATGCATACATCAAAAGCAAAATATGGTATCAATTATGACCAAACTTGGAAAATATACTTCGATGAATCCTCAAATGGAGATTATTATCCTTTCACTGCAAATTAAACTTCGGCTACACCAATAACATAGATAAAACAAGGTCTATGTATTGGGGCTTTGAGTAGCCATTGAGGTGGGTGTCAAGACTCTATAAGTGCATACTTTTTCATGGTAATTTATCATCTTTGAAAAGAATAGGAAACATGGGATGCTAAACTATTTTAATACAAGAGGTAAGCTATTCCAATACAAGATCCTAATCAGTGAACTAAAAAAATAATTTGACGAAATCAACTTCTAGCATTTACTTCAGGAAGAGAACCAAGTGGCAGATGCTTTAGCAAACTCGGCTTCTATGTTTGAAGCAACTCGGGAGTCAAAAGTTATACCTATCCAGATAAGTATTCATAAAGCTTTAGCTTACTACCATAGCGTAAAAGAAAAAAAGGGATTAGTTGTCATGGTACCATAAGATTTTTCATTAGATTTGAGATCAACAATACCCAAAACATGCTATAGAAAAGGAGAAGCAAACTATTTGAAGAATGTATACAAGTTTCATTAGATGGTGAAATCCTGTACAAGTAAAGCTGGGATCAAACATTACTCTTATACGTAGATGCTTTTAAAGTGAAAAGAATTCTAGAAGAGGTCCATGAAGGAATTTGTGGTACTCATGCTAATGGACATAGAATGGAAAAACAAATCATGAGGTCTAGATATTATAGGTTGATGCTTGAAAAATATTGCGTGGACTATGCCCGAAAATGCCATAAGTGCCAAATTTATGTGGACAAAATTCATGCCCTACCTGCACCTCTGTATGTCATGATAGCTCTATGTCCTTTCTTTATGTAGGGAATAGTATGATCAGACCCATCATTCACAAAGCTTTGAATAATCATCGCTTCATTTTGGTTGCCATCGATTATTTCACCAAATAGGTAAAAGCGACCTCATATTCCAACGTCGCTAAATCTGTTGTGTACAAATTTGTAAAACAAGACATCATTTGTCGATATAGACTGCCCAAACAAATTATCACTGATACTGCACGTAATTTGAACAACAAGATGATGGAAGCAATTTGCTCTTATTTCAAGATCAGCCACCATAACTCAATGCTATACCATCCAAACATGAATGAGGCGATCGAAGCAGCCAAGAAAAACATTATGAAAATAGTTGAGAAAATGGCCAAAACTTATAAAGATTGGCATGAAAAGCTATCCTTCATGCTGCATGCCTATCTTATAACAATCTAAACTTCTACTAGAGCTACCCTGTTCTCTCTAGTTTACAAAATAGAGGCAATTTTGACCATCAAAGTTGAAATCTCATCACTTAAGGTCTTGATGGAATCACAGCTCAAAAAAGCTAAATAGGTCAAGAACTGATATGAGCAACTTAACCTTATCGATGAATAAATAGTAAATGCTATTAGTCATGGACAAAAGTATCAAAAACGTATAATAAGAGCTCATAACAAAAAAGTCCATCCTCGTCAGTTTTAAAAAGAAGACTTGGTACTCAAAAAAAATCCTTGCAATATATAAAATACTCTTAGAAAATAGACTCTAAAGTGGAAGGGCCCCTATATGGTTAAGAGAGCTTTCTCTGGTGGAGTGCTAGTACTAACTAAGATGGACAATAACAACTTGCCAAACCCTGTCAACTTTGATTCTATCAAAAAGTATTATGCATGAAGAGGTCCTCTAAATAAAAACTTATAAAGGCATCTTTATCTTTGGAAAGGCAGCTTAAGCAACCAAACCTTAACCTTATCTGAACAAAATCAAAGCCAGTGTTAATAGAACCATCCTTCATCAAAACACCAGATCTTGGCCTAGCCTTTTTATCTTATCATAAATTTAACAATCACATTTTCAACCCTATCATCGAACCAAGTGATGGTGTCTACCTTCGCTTGGGGCAATTACAATGGGGTAATCCAAGAGGTTCCTCGAAGAATGGCCAACACTAGGAAAGTAGGTTACTTGGGAGAAGTTTTTGGAAGTACTTAGTAGAAGACTCATGTCATTAGCATAAAAAAAACCAACTACTAGAGAAATTAATCTTCAACTTTCTTTGTACCTTCCAGAATGTTCAATAAATTGTATTCCTTTTCCTCCAAAAACAAAATACAACCATTTCATTTTGTGAATTTTTTTTATACCTTCATACCAATTGTATCATGTTTGTCATATAATTGATAAAACTTGATAGATTGTACAAAACTGATAATCAAATTTCTTAGTATTAATTCAAAGAAGATAAAGCTTTACAAGGAATTCTTCTCAAGTTCAAGAAAATCCAAGAATGGATTCTAGAACCATAAGCAGACTTGCCCTTCAAACTTTTTTCATGTTGCAAAATGTGATCAAGAATGTCCTTTATTAAACCTTAGCCAAAAGGTACAGCTAAATCAATGATCCTTGACCTTGCCTCCAAACCACATTCCTATTAGTCAATCTAAACCTTCAGGTGCATCTTTCCAAGCACATTAAGTACTAGCACGCCAAGTTTGTTAACCAATTAATACAATCCAATCAAACTAAAAAACATTTTTACACATAACAGGTCACCTCAACATTCAAAAATGATCTCAACCATTTAGAAAAAAGCTTTCTAAACATTGAGAGTCAAGTTGGCAAACTTTATAACACACGATAACCTATAAATCAAAGTTGGAAGGTGATTCAAAATTCCAAAGTGAATTATAGGATTAGGCTTTAATAGTCATCACCTATGTATCACTTAAACATGCATTTACATGTTCATGCATCATTCACACAATACTTAGATATTTTAGATATGAACTCCTACTCACAAAAGTTAAAGCAGTAGAAAACCTTATGTACATATTATTGTTTTTGAAAAGCCCTAAAAGACTCTAAGTAACGTACCTAAACTCACATTTTTTAGTCCACAAAGAGTTGGACATCTTTTTTCTTTTAGTGCATAAAGAGCTAGACGCTTTTTTATTTTAATCCATAAAAAGCTAAATGTTTTTTCCTTTAAGTCCACAAAAAGCTAGAAGCATTTTTTCTTTAGTTCACAAAAAG
>JBBYHM010017423.1:0-10884 GCA_038381775.1 Adansonia rubrostipa
AAGGAAGTTTTCCACAATAGTTAAAAGAAAGTGACATTCAACAGCTGAAGCTTATTCTTAAGAGAATATACCATGCCAAATTCAGATTTCTCCATCACAATGCCGTGAAGGTGACAAATGCTTTCTATTTTTAACCTTTCTTTTCTTCTTGAAGCTATATCTGTTCGTGGGTTCCACATATGACAAATCCGACTTGTATTGAATCAAGCTTCGTTATAAAATTTTTTAATTCATGTTAGTTCAAATTATTATTTAAATAATAAAAATTTATTTTTATTTAAATTTAATTATAAATATTAATGTGTAAATATTTTGAAATTTTTTAACATTTTGAATAGTTTCAGTCTGGTCTTAGATAAAAAATAAAAAAAAAATTTAAACCATAACCCGATCCATGAACGTTTCTATTTGAAGCCCCAAATATGAAGCTTAACAACTTGTTTACATTATAAGTGTAATTGAACTGAGTGTAATTAGATCGAGCTGAAACCAAACAATTAATGACTCGAGCTCGATCGAGCTTTCAAATCTCAAACATTTGAGGAGAGAATATAATTTTTTCTTTTTGATGTGTGGCTGCCAAGTGCCAAATGCAAATCAGGTCCAGAGGCACCTACAGTGGAACTCACCTCCCATAAAACATGATGCATTTCAGAAGGTGGTATATCAACTCTGGCTGTGCCGTTGTGTTACCAAGTACTGAAATCAAACAATCTTAGCCAAATTTTGCTGATTCGGATTAACTTCTTCATTTACATCTCTGAAATTTTGTAAACTGGCATATGTTAGTCAGGCTTGGATAAAGGTCTAAGATTTCAAAATCTTTTGCATTCAGGGCTTGTACGTAAACAATACTCTAGTGCCTTGCTTGTTGATGATTGTAACTTCTAAAATTTTCTGGTTTTATGTTCTTTTAAAGGTAAAGTCGAAACTTTGATTCCCAACATGTATAACCTTTCTCCTATCTCTGACTTAGGACCTTCTTTGTAGAAAAACTAAAATGATCTTGGAAAAGTTTGGGTTTATTTGCCATTATAAGGTCAAGAAGTCTCACTAGGTTACTACAAAGTTCACTGTCCAGTTGAATGCTCCAAGAGGAACCAGTTCGATGATCCTGAAACACTTCATCCTCCTTTTCCGTTGTATAATCACTGACACTCTCTCTCTTACTTAATCCATTCTGAAAAACCCACTAAATATTTAATTTTTTTTTCTCTCAAACTTCATCTGGCTAATCTGAATTCTACAAAATAGCACACTGAAGAGCCCGTACCTGCTTTCCATAGGTGCCAGGGACCAAGTCTTCAGACAGCCTGTGTTAATGCATTTGATTTTTCCAACAAACCTTTTCGTTCTATCACTAACCAATTTCTTCCAAATTCAACGAAATATTATGCCTTGAGAATCCCTTGGAAAGTGTTAAACCTCTAGTTATCTATACATACATATATAATATACATGTACGTATGTATGTCCTATATTCTTCTGTTTATCGACCGATGAATATGATGCTTCATAAATTCACATCACACCCTTCAGTTGTCTTAAATCAAGGGTTTCGAGCTTTCTTTGAAAATGCAAATTTGGATAAATATTCGGAGAAGGCAGAGGAGAAAGTTCCGTGTGAATATCTAGGGTAACAAATAAACACCGTCTTTTCCACTTTTAGAGCGCCTAATATGGGGAACCATATTCTGCCTTGTCATTAAGATTTGAAATTTGATGGTCATCAACACAACTATGCCTTTTTTTTGGTAGAATTTGTTCTGAACTCCCTTTTATGGTTAAAGGATTTGCTTGGTCTTTGGAGAGTTTATAAGTGCTACCAAAGTGATAATCGCAACAGGCATTAGCTTTGTTATTAATTATGGTTTTTGCTAATTGAATTCAATGATTTGCTTTTTGTTTCTTAAGACTGTTTAACATATATATATACATATATATATGACGAGGAATTCATTGACACTAATGTAAAATTAAATTAGTTTTACCTACTTCAATAACTTTTTATACTAGTCATATTTGTTTAATCCGACTCTTATGTTTTATATTCTATTTACTTAAATTAAGCATGTCAAGTTTGAGTAAATTAAGAATGTCTAATTATTTATTCAATGTAAAAAAAATTTTAACCGTTTAATATATATGAAAAAGCAAAATTCTTAATCAATATGATAGAAATATCATATCGATTCAAAATTCCATTTGCATGATGAATATAATTATATTGTTAAATCCAACGGTTAGTTTGTTAAAATATTTATCATATAAAAATGTTATTGAAGTGTGTAAAACTAATTTAGTTTTATACTAATGTAAATAGATTCTCTCTCTCTCTCTATATATATATATATATGTATATATATCTATATACATATATATATTATATTGATGAGTAAATGACTACAAGGTAATAATGATTCAACTAGGGTCTAGAGCCTTAGTTAAATTGTTTCCTCCCCTTTAAGAATCTCGTAGATCTACTTAGTTTTAATAGAAATTAAAGGGTTAAAACTTAAAATTACATAGTTGACATAATAATTTTTTTTTTAGTAATGGAACCAATATTATATTCAATAACTAGCAAAAAATTCCATTGTGGATTCAGTATGGGCCATGTAGAAAACAGTATGTTCACATCATCATTTGGATGATATGTATTTCGATTTCACCTAGCAATTCATGAATCCGAGCCATATTAATGTATTTTATCATGGCATAATTGGGTATTTAGATATTTTGATATGTTAATAATTCATATAATATAAACTTAAGACATTTGTGTATTTTTGTGTCATGTTTTAATTTTTTTTTTCTATATCATATTCATATAATCGTTCCTAAAATTCTCAAGGTTCCACAATTTGCACATATCCATGTAGCCACAATCTAATTTTCCAGTATAACCGTATAAAGGTTCATTGTTTCATGTATTAAAGGTCACATTTCGGTGGCTGTTTAATGATAATGAGTGTGCAGACGTTTTTGAAGCACTAGTAGAGAACTAAAGAGTGGGAAAGAAACCTAAAGTTGTTACATACCATGTTACTTGGAGGGTGATGGAAACGGGTATGTGCTCGAAATAAATATGCTCAATTTAATCTAAATTTTTTCAACTATTTCAAGAATCATAATCTTATACCTATATCTAAATATATGTTTAGATGCAAGTGTTAGACACAAATACTTTTGAGAAAAATAAAAAAAATCCGGATAACGTATGTTACACATGATGGTGAACTTCTGCTCCAAGGAGCGTGGAAACTAAACATACTAAATGTTAATCGTGCTTTAAATCTCGGTTCAATATAAAATTACTTTTGGAAACTCTTTGCTTGATAGGGTGAGCTCTAACTGGTTGTTGGTTTACTACACCCATATTTGTATGTTTTCTTTGGTTATATTCAAACTAGACACAGGGTTGTTCAATGGCATAATCCTATATCTATATTACTTAGACTTGGGTGTGAATGTCAAGACACAGGTATGAGTCCGGCACAAGTATGTTTAATTTTTTTGAAGTTTTTTCTGTGTATGTTTAGGTCTTTGAAGGGCCATATTCTTATATCCATATCCGAAAATGTGTCAGACACTGGTGCTTCAAGGAAAATGATAAGTAAGAGCAACATAGAACTACATTGCATAACTATAAATTAAAGAAGGAAAGAAATGAGAAGGGGAAAAAAACAAAGGAAAAGAAAAGAAATTTCTTGAAGAAGATATTCTAAAAGGGTTAGAAGTTCAAACTTAAAGACTGCCAATTCAAAGATCTCATATCCGAAACTTAAGAAAAAGAGTAAGGATTACGAAAATATAGTTCAAGACTCCATGAACTTGTGTGTGTGAGTATACCGAAAAGCAAAGTTAAAAAGAATTATTTAAGAGACAAAGACAATTGTAAGATGAATTTCAGAAAAATCGTGTATGATAAAGAGAAGAAACGAGTTGATAGGAACTTAACATACATTTGAATTATCTGAAGACAAAGAACATATATGAATGGGGCTTGGGATTCATTTGCTTGTTACTTTTGCTATTTGCCATTTGCTTTTCGGGTTTTTTTTTTTTTTTCAGTAGAAAGTGAAAAGTAAAAAATAAAAAATGAACTAAAATAAGAGACAAATAACAAAAACAGCCTTACAAATTCTGCAAGGAAGTACATCTAGACTAAAATAGTACTGATGACGGATGAATTTTTCATACATCCCCACCAATCTCTCTAAACTTAAGAGCTTCAAGTTTATCTTATCAAATACTTGAAAGAATCTAGCCATAGAACAACTTATTCAGAAAACATCTGCTTTTAATATTTTTTTTCTTAAGTTAGATATTCCAGCATTGAGGATTTGAAGCATGGGTTTATTTTCAACTAAAGAATTTCACGATAAACTTAAAAGAGAACAATATAAGAATATGTCAGTTCCAACCTTGTCAGGGGTCTCATCTTGCAATGAAATTGTTAGTGTTGGTTCCTTCAAATAGTATTTCTGATGCTGAATTTAGGCTCACTAAGATGTCTCATTTCTTGCCCAACTAACCATAATAAATAAAACTTCTTATCAATGGTTAAAAAAGAAACCCAAAGCTAGGAAGAAAGAAGGAAACAACTGAAAACAGTGATGTCCAGCATTTGTTACCAAACATTATGTAAATCTTTAGGAATAAATTATTGTCATCAAAGAACAATGCTTTCATAGAGCGATAGACTAATGTACTCTGTTCAAGAAAGAAAAGATGAAAACAAGAAGCAAAGTAGATAAATAGGCAAAAGCTTCAAGTTTTTTTTCTCCTTTTGAGAGAACATTTAAGTTTAGAGGAAAGATTTCAGCGTGATGGACCAGTGAGAATGAATGCTTGAAGGAGGCTCTGAGCCGCCTGGGTTTGATCAGGTGTCCCGGATATGACAATAATCCTGTCATTTGTTCCTATTTGAGGTTCATGCACTATGACCTTGGCACCAGAGATCTGATTGATGAACAGCAGATGAAAAGTTCATGTTGATTTAAGATCAGATATCTCATAAATATTATATATATTGTCAGCAATGTTGTATCTTGGTGGAAGATATTAGGGAGAATTTTTTTTTTTTATTTGCTTATTCTCTTTTTTTCTTTTTTGGGTGTGTGAATAAACCAATATCTCAAAAGAAGTAGGAAATTCTGTGTAAGGTTTCAAACATATTTAGAGCAGATTTTCCAAAATGTTGTCTTAAAATTTCAAAAGGCATAAGGCTGTTACAAATGAGATTTGAACAGACTATTTTTAGTAATGACTTCAGCATATGTTCTTCAATAGTGGCATTATTGTATTGAAATCCGTAATGACTATTCAAAAAGAGCATTTCACTTTTTAAATTGTTAAAGGGGTATGAATTTGTGTAAAAAACAATCTTAAGTAATGACTTTTAGGAATTTCTATTTGGATTTACTTGAAGATATATATCCAACTAGTGAGTTTTGTAAAATGAATGTAGTAAAATCATTTAAATTTGATTGCTTTTTAGTCTCAGATTATTGTGGTTTGATTTACGGTTTTCAGGTAGTATTGTCTAAGTTCTACATTAAGTTCTATGGGGAATTGAGTTGTTTGGATGGTGCTTGTACAATTCTGTAGAATTAGGAGCAGGACCACTCTAACCTACAATATATAATTCCAAGCATTTTTTAAACAATGACAATGAAATAATACATGAACAATATAAGTGGGTTACCTCTCTTAAGCGAGCTAGATTCCGACCATGCTCTCCATAAACAGAGTCAATAACATTCTCAGGAACTCTAATCTCTACAGTTGTATTTGTCACAATAGCAGATTTGTTTCCACTGCAAACATGAGATGAAAGGGTCATTAGCGTATTGTCGAACAAGTCTTCCTCCTCCACATTCCCCTCTCCCAATTTTATTTGGTCCCATACAACACCGTTAAGTTTAGCATCAGAAAATCCACATCAATCATCAGACTTTTAATTTTAAACTTCAAAGTCATAGCTTTGCGCAACACAGAATTTTGCTGTATGCTACCAACCTGCCAAGTTCAAATCCACCTCTAAAAGGCGTCAATCCTCTGCCAATATCTAAGATGTTCCTTGGATTTGGTCCAGTAGCCATCTGCAATGAAAACCCAGCCACAGGCAAGAAGAAAAGTGCAACAATTCAATTCCAGCACGTATGTTTGTGTTCATTAGTGAGACTAAGGTCCATGCACATACACACTTGTATGTGAGAGAGGAAAGAGAGAATAAAAAGAACATACCTCTGATGTCCATAATTCAGGTGAAGGAGGGCGATCTGAACTATGGGAAAGTCCATAGGGATCCATACTATTCAGTGGCAATGGAGTATACCGTCTATGACTATGAGAAACACTACTTGATGCTTGCAACCTAAGAGGGGCAGTATCCAGCAATCTTTCATAAGGACTAGTCTTGGTTAAAACCGAGGAATTGCTTTTTGATTCAGCACTTTTGAGCGTGGTAGAAAATAGGTTATCACGTAGTCTGCCAGTAACATGATATATAGCATCTTTCACATTCAAATACCCTCCTGAAATCTGTTGAAGAAAAACTAATAATTAAACAAACTATGCCTTATGAAAAACAAGTGTCATTATTTTTGGAAAATCTCATAATAAAGCATTTCAGTAGATTATGCAACAAATTTGTCTGCTGAAAGGAATATATAGAGATCTTCCTTATCCATAATCAGAATACAATGGAACAGCTGGGAAACATAGTAGCTGAATTCAACAGTCATAACATGGAACAGTAATTATGGATGTTAAGTGTTGTTATCCCACGTCTGCTAAGTCTTGGGACCGTAGTCAAGACTTAATTGATGTGGGCTAACACCACTTAACAGTGGGTAACTAATGTTATAAAAAGACCATGACGTCAGTTTTTTTAAACCTAACCTCTAGATTAGAACCATTTTTCCATATTTCTAGGAGATAAATCTTTCATTCAAAATCTGAGAAATTTACTACTTCCCCTAAAGATTTTTTAAAGAGAAACTATGTTTTCGCATCCCTGAAACTTAATAAACATAATTAAAGCTCCAGCGCACCTGCACCACTTGATCATTTTCAGTGACACAGTTAGGAACCTGGTCAGTTCCCAGAATTCGCATGGTGGTACCAGTTGCTTTACGCATTTCAGAAATTGTTGCCCCTCCCTTTCCCAACAAACAACCAACTTGGCTTGACGAAACTACGAGTCGAGCGGTCACATTTGAACCCTTGATTGAGCCTGAGTCTAGCCCTTTTTCAATTGAACCATCTAAAGCCCTGATAAAAACAAGGACAACAGCCTTTTGTGCCGGAGAATACTCTGATTCTGGGTTCTACAATATATGAAGTCAATGAAAGCCTATCAATAACATGAACAACACAATTGAAGCACATGCAAAACATCATAAAAGATCGCAACGCGGCTGACCTCTAATGCAGAAACTGTAACCAAACGTTCATCACAATCAGTAATGGTAGTGCCTATTGTAACAGTAGCTCCCGTGTCACTTTGAAGAGCCTTAATAATTGCACCTCCTATCCCAATAACACTTCCAACCCTATCACTGGAGCACAGAATTTTGAAAACCACTTCCTGCAGCAATGTTTTTGTATCCAAAAGAGGACCCTTCTCAGACTCTCTAAAGAAAGGAAGAGCCCTGGAGGCATAACTGCTACAGCTAATGGGTATACTAGGTACCAGGGAACTGCGCTGTGAATGATAATCTAAATGCATATCAGGTAAAGCCTCCGGAGAAACAACATCAATTTGTCTATGCAAGGAGTCCTGCAGAACAATGCCAATAGGTCTGCGCAATGGGTCCTGGGGAACCACCTGTATATGTCTGTGCAAAGCCTCATGTGGAGGCACCTCAATAGTTCTGCGCAAAGTCTCCTGGGGAAGTATGTCAATATGCCTACGCAAAGTTGCCTGAGGAAGTACCTCAATAGGTCTGCGCAAAGTCTCCTGGGGATGTATGTCAACAGGTCTGCGCAAAGTCTCCTCAGGAAGTACCTCAATAGGTCTGCGCAAAGTCTCCAGAGGAAGTATCTCGATAGGTCTGTGCAAAGTCTTTTGGGAAAGTATCTCAATAGGTCTGCGCAAATTCTCCGGAGGAAGTATCTCAATAGGTCTGCGCAAAGTCTCCGGCGGAACTGGTTCAATGGCTATGTTTTCAGTTATCCTTGTTTTATTGACAGGAGGACAATCTTGGAGGCGATGTGAAACAGCAATAAGTGCTTTCTTTACAGCTAAAACATCTCCTTCAATCTGCAAAATGTTCACAAGGGAAAAAGAAATAATGTTTCTAATTAAGCCAAAAAAAAAAAAAAATCCAAGAATAAACAAAAGCTTCAGAATGAGAAAGTTGACAACAACATTTAGATTGTATCAGAACTTTAAACAGAATTGCACTTTCAGGATACTTCTATGTCACATTTAAATGAGGACAATAAATTCTCCTGATTTTCTCCAAATTTTCTTGCTTAATGTTCCTTCAGTATCCTTTAAAAATTATAAATATTTTACAAGGTCTCAAGAACAGAAGTACCATAATTTTTAACATAAGAGCAATCTAAAAGTTAAAATAAATAATTTTTGGGTTACACTAACAAGAACCAGAGAGCACTTGTTAAGGTTCTGTTTATGGAAATATTTTGATGTTAAAGGTTGTGGCAATTGACATTAAACCATGCGCTCGATAGTTAATATAACGATTTTCCATGCACTGACAACGAACTATACCAAAATTGCCCAAAAGAACTTATCCACTACGCAGTATAAGTTAGCCAGGTTATAATTTTGCATTAAATAAAGGAAATCAAGGTTGTTCATAGCTAAAAAATCTAGAGTCTTATTGGCACAATGAGAAAAAAAGAAGCATCTTTCTGATAATAAACAAGTCAACAAATCCTAAGACCCCGAAACCGTAATACAGTTTGGGGTTTCGCAATTATTAGCCTAATGACACTTCTTAGGGTGCTGTTTAGAGAAAAATTTGATCTTAAATGCAGCAGTTCATTGAAAATCTGATGACTTTCCATACTTTAACAGAAGAGAATTCCTAAAATAATAACCATAACAAGGCACTTGGTAGCCTAAACGGCAGCATTAACCAATTATTTATTCTAAGCAGAGATTCAAAGAACGGCTACAACGCGACGTTACGACCATTATTTTGCAAGTTCAGCTCCTTCCACCATCTATATTCATGGTCGATACTTACATTTACAGCATTCATTGTGTCCACAACTACAATAAACGCAAAACAACTGAAATGTATCCACAACTGTAATTTAAATTCTTGATTCTAAGTTTGCCAAGACAGAAATTTGCATGAGGTAACTAAACCAGAAAAAAAAAAAAAAAGGAACCCTGATTTGTTAATAAGCTGCAAAATTCAGAATCTAATTGCCACAATTAAAAAGGAAAAACGAATCAACTTTAAAATAAAAATATAAAGCAATCCTAAGAACCATGAATAGAAACCCAAATTCAAGAACTCCCACAGTATAAACCTTTTACCTCCACTATCTCCTCCGTGACGCTGGCACAAGCCGGTAGATTATCCGTCAAAACCCTAATTTTGGTCGCAGTATCTTCCCTTATCTTCTCCACTACTTTACCTCCTTTCCCTATCACGCTCCCCACTTGCTTAACCTCCGCTAACAACCGACAAGAAACCATCCCCACGGCTGCTCCGTTGCTCTGCGCTGCCACCTCCAGAATCCTCTCGAACACCCTCACTAACCCCTCCTGCGCCTTGGACACATCAATTTCCTCAACTCTACTAACGTCACCACCATTGCCAAGGCTACCAAGATTCAGCACAACCTTGGTATTAACAGCATTCGGGCCAATGATGGTCACAACTCGGTCGGGGCATTCGGCCGGGGCATCCTCAATTCGGATCTTGCAACCGGTAACCTGTTGCAGTTGCTTGATGACGTTGCCCGACTTGCCGATGAGGCCAGACACACGGGAGACGTGACAGAGTAGACGGAAAGGAACGTAGCCAGGAGGAACATGGGGAGGAGCAGATGAAGGCTTGGAACGCTTGGAAGGTCCGTTAGAAGAAAGGGTCGGATCCCCTATGGCTCGCTTTACTGGCATGGAGAGGAAAGTGCTACCCATAGCAAATTTAAGCGATTAAAACTCGAAAAAAAAAAAAGTTCATAAATAACAGGTTAATTAATTAATTGAATTAATTAAAAGTAGCACCTTCGCTTTGCCTCTCTGAAAAGGAGTTGCAGATAAAAGGAATAACGGATAGGCGAAAGGTCTTTTCTTTTTTTTTTTTTTTTTTTCAGTAGTTTATTCTGACGTACGCTGGTAGGAGCGTCGAGGCTTAAGTTCTGACTGACGTATTGGGTTAACGGGAATGGATCCAATGGCGCGTCTGGGTTATCGAAACCTTCCGGACAGTATCTTATTGCCTTTGCCCGAAGAATTTTTAGTACGTTGATTTATTTTAATAAAAATTTTATTACGATTATATTTTAACGTTTATAATAATATAATTATTTAATTTATAATATTATTATTTTATAATTTTATTTAATAAAATTATTGAATTATTATTTGATATCTATTATGGAGTGATTATTTTAATTTTAAGTAAAATAAAATATTACTTTAAAAAATTTAAATATTTTATTAAAAAAATTTAAATATTATATTATTTTGTTTCATTAAATTAAATTATTACATATAATTATTTAATTTTATTTCTGTTATATTTTATTTTTATAAAATAATTATTGTATTATAATTTTATTCCATCTCAATAAATTAAAGGCATTGTTAACTTTTTAATTTAAAGTTAAATACGCATTCCATTATCAAATTATATTATATTTATAATTAATATATTCTTGAGATGC
>JBBYHM010017455.1:0-10882 GCA_038381775.1 Adansonia rubrostipa
AATAATATTTTAATATTATATTTTAATATTATTATAAATAATAAAATAAATTTTTAAATCAACTTGATCTTAATATAAATCTATTTTTTTAAATTAGAAAAGAACTAACATAGTTTTTAAAACAAAAAATTGAAATAAAAATCTTATCATTTTAGTAATAATAAATTATCATCTAAATCTCAATCATTTTATTATATAATCAATTAAATCTTTTAATAATTTATTTTATTCAATCAAGCCTCTGATTAGGTTAATGCCCCATCAAATGATCAATATTTCTTCAATGAAAAACTCAATCTAATAAAAATAATTACTAAAAAATCAATTGATTAAAATAAAACTATCAAAACTTAGAAGATAATTTAACTTTTAATTTAAAAATATTTTTTTTTATATTTAAGCCTAATAAATAATTTGACCAACGGATAAGATTCTTAGGTAGAACATGATTGCTGGATTAATGGCACGAGCTGTGTCAGGGTGTGGGCTAAGGTTTGTTTTAGACCTGGTAATCGGACAGATCGGGTTGATTTCAATTTGAGTCATTTCAGGTTGAATTATTTTGAGTTTTTAAATTGTCAAATCATTTTTAGATTTGAATCATTTCGAGTTCAAATCATATTGATTTTGGATTATTTTGAGTTTGGGTCATTTCGGGTTCGGATCATTTCAGGTTCAAGTCAATCGGGTTGAATGCTTGAGTTAATCGAGTTTGGGTCATCCTGGATTTGAGTCAATTGGGTCTAACACTCGGGTTAAATTGGGTTTGAGTCATTTTAGGTTTGGATATAAGTTAATTAGATTTAACAGTTGGATTTATCAAGTTTGGTCACTTTGAGTTCGGGTCAATCAAGTTTGATACTAGATTTATGCAACTCCGAATCATATGTGTTAATTTATCAATTTTAAAATCAAATTAGATCAAATTTAAATAAATTATTTGTTTAAGTTATATTTAATTAAAATTTTATTAAAATATAAAAACAAAATTATTTTAAATATTTATTTTAAGTTTTAATAAAATAAATATAGTTCTGACTTGATTTTTGGATTTTGCATAATGGGATTATTTTTCAAATTCAAGTATCAATTTCAATTGAATAATTATTATCATTTAACAATTTTTTAGTAAATATCACTATAAAAAATTGTAGTTTCTAGTTATTTAGTAAATATTACTAACAATTTTTTAACAAGTAAGTATCATCATCTAAAAGAGTGTAAAATAAAAAAAAAAATCTTATTACAGCTAAAATGAGGTTGTCCCCTAACAAAATTTTAACCAAACTAACTTAAGATCCAATAAACTAATATAATTACAAGCTTTTTTATTAAAATAATATTAAAATTTTTATTATTTATGATTTTAGGTCGTTTGAAGATTATTTACTGAAATAGGCCAATTTTAAAACTCTATTGAGAAATCGATATTTCAAATGCTGATTTCTCAACACGAAATAAAAATTGTAAAATTCAGTTGGGAAATTGCCTAATCCATTTGATTGGGTGATTTCTCAATTTCTCAACGTAATTTACGAGAAATCAAAAAATAAAATGCCAATTTTCCAACCAATTGCAAAACCGATGCACAATCAATAAATAAACTGTCGATTTCTCAAAGCAATTACAAAATCGATGGACAATTGGACTCATATAGTTGGTAAATCACCATATGAATTGCGATTTCCCAACATATAGGTACCTATGTTGGAAATCACCATTTCCCAACTAAATCACCATTTCATATGGTGATTTCCCAACTAAATACCTTTTTCTTTTTGTTTTTTTTCTTAAATTATAAGGGTCATAGGTATGACCCTTATAATTGAGGCTTTTACAACTTTTGCAGAGAGATATGACCTCTGTCATATCCATCTAAGGTCACGGATAAAATTTTGTAACCTTATCATCAAATGCTTTAAGCAGCATTTGATGGAGGGATGGACGGAGCTCTTTATAAAAGGAACTCCTTCTCTCGATATTATTTTATAAAATCAAGAGAATGGTTTTACGAAAAGAATAAAATTAAGTTAAGGTGTAATTGAAGGTTAAGTAATCGAGTTACAGCTTTTTTACAAGTATGATTTAATTTTATTTGTAAAAGTAATTTTTGATATGATTATGTAAATTTTTTTGAAAGTATGTTTTATTTTCATTTGTAAAAGTTCATTTATCTTGACTTTAATTAATTATACATAATATTTATTTTAATTTTTATGTTTGATTTTTTAGATAATTCATCTTAAAATCATACAATTTGGTTTGACTGTATTAGTATTTTTGGTTGAAATATTAAGGTCTTGTCAATTTTTATTATTAAATATAAATTATTTAGTAATAGTTGAAGTGATTTTTGTTATAATCAAGTTAATTTTTTATTCACTTAATGATTGCAAGGAAGAAGTTGAATTTAATTTTGAAGCATTTAAATATTTCAAAGGTATTAAATTTTTTTGTAGAAATTTAGTTTAATTTTTGTTTTAAGGCTAGGTAATGATGAATTTAAATGAAATTTTTTGTTGTAGGAAATTTTTTTATCAATTCAATGGCGTCATCATCATCATCATCGTTATTGAGATTACAAGAGTATCATATATCATCAAGGGTATTATCTGAGGTACTAAAATTTTGTTAATGATATATTTAAAACAGTATGAATTATAAATTTCACAAGTACTAAATTAATGACTTTTTGAGCAGGATACTCGGTTAGAAAGACAATCACGAAAAATATCTTTTGAACCACCGAATCTATTAATTGAAGACTATTCAAGAAGAGCCGGATTTTACCATGCAGCCTTAATTAACCGATGTCAATATAAGATGGAACTAATACATGCGTTGGTTGAATGATGGAGGCCTAAGACGCATACATTTCATTTTCCATGCAATAAATGCACAATTACACTAGAAGATGTTGCACTTCAACTAGGTCTACCAATTGATGACAATGAAGTAACAAAGGGAAGCCTGTTGCATTGGGAGGCTTTATTTGAAGAATTGTTAGGTGTGATCCCTCTCGAAAACCTTATTCAGTGCTCAACTATCAAAATGACTTGGTTGACAGAAATGTTCCGTTATATCTTTGGACATGCAATTGAATGACAACTAGAATGTGCTACTCGAGCATATATTTTATGTATCATTGGTGGAATGTTAATGCCCGATAAATTTAAAAATCGGATACATTTGATGTATCTTCCACTTTTGAAAAAATTTAATGAAGAAGAAAAATATAGTTGGGATTCCGCATGTTTAAGGTTCTTGTATAGAGAATTTTGTTGTACAACAATTAGGGCGACACATGACATAAGTGGTTGTTTAATACTACTGTAGTCATGGGCATGGTACCAATTTCCATTTCTTACACCAATGGTTAGAGAAAATTATGTATATCCCCTTGCATTAAGGTAATAAATATAAGTATTTAATTTATTCTTAAAGAACTTGTATTTGCATGCGAGTTATTCATATTGTATATGTGTTTGAACAGATAATGTGGTCTGAAGCAGTTTAGTCATACAACGATGGATGTCGAAAGCATTAGAGTACGATTGGATCGCATGGGACATAATAGGATAAATTTTGTAATAGTTAACCTAAGTACATGCATTTTTAAGCCAACGTGTTGCATATGATCAGTAATATTTTTTGTTTATTTTTTTCACAGTTTTTATGGAGGCCATATGTTGCTGATAAAATTATGGAATGCCTCCTATCAGAAGCCTTCTAAAATAGCCACATCTAGAGAGCGAACACAGCATTAATATGTTTCAGGTTATGGAATGACACTAAGCGAACAAAGTCTTACGCCAGTTTGGGAAGCAATAAGCAATCCTTCAACCACCTATGAACCTTAACGAAGTTCATAGAATTGACATGCATAGTAATCATACAGAAAACTGGGTCGAAAGGCATTCAACTGGATCCAATTTTAGAGAAAACATTCTAGATGAATTTTTGAGGGTCCTAAAATTGTGAACAGCAATTTCACACCATCAGATGGTTTTATACTTAAGGCCAGCTATTTACTTTTCCATCGCCAGGACTTCAAGATGTGAGGAGTAGGTCACATGATCAAGAAACTTTGAATCCAGACCCTCCTATGGAGCTTCACAAGTGTAGTCAACGTCATGGAATTAGTTGCAGGACGAATCAACCTATTTCATTAGACGTTGATGATGCCAATGCACTTAGGATGTCCTTCAATCATCTTAAACCAGAGCGTGATCTTAAGATATCATCCAGTCGTAGATATTCATTCAGTCATGGTGGGGATGATGATGATAGGTGCTATCGGCCGGAGCCATCCACCAGTAGATTAGATGCCAACATTTTGACTCCCATGTCAGTTGTAGCATATATGTCTCACGTATATCGGTTTGGAACCCTCTTAGACAATGGTACCCTCCCTATTTTTGATCCACCACGTGTTGCTTCCTTTAGTAGTGGGTTAGGGTTTTTTGATATGGTGGACATTAATAGGTTTATAAGTGAACATAGGGATTCTATGCCGACTCAAGAAGAAGCTACTGAAGAAGAAGCACTGGCAGTGGAAGTAAAAGCCCAAAGACGTCAAACCTGAGCCGTACGTGGCAATGAAGAAGAAAATATTGAACGAAGAGTATTGCTACCACATAATAAGAGAGACCCGCATTGTTGTTCTACACCGCGAGATAGGGCCCCTCGTCAATAGATATAAACTTGTATAAGACACTTGTATTATACAGTTATATAGTTTTACAGTTCTGTTATACAGTTATGTAGTTATACAATGTTATACAATGCTGTAAATGTTATGCATTTTTATTATAATTTTTTTTATGTTTCTTATGTTGAAAGATAATTAGTAATAATTATTTTATTATTATTACATTGATATAATTTATATTAGAATAATTATAAAGGTTACATGTTCAATGCATTATATCTTTATTATTATATTACAATAATAATTATATTATAACAAATTCTAATAATATACGGTTATATTATCATTATATTATAAATATTAATTTCCTATAACTATTATATTATTTTCTATAATATTTGTTTCTATTATTTATGTTGTAAAATAAATAAAAAATAACTTTAATTACATTTCGTTAAAAAAATAACATTTACATCATGAAATTGAAATTGATAAATTTTATAGATATAAACAGTTAATTATACGAAGTATAACAATAAATAAAAACTGATAATCAAGGATGCGAACTTTTTTTCGATGTGCCAACTTGATAAGGACAATTTTTCTGACTATGGCCTTCATTCTTACATAGTCCACACTGCTTTGGTTGGCCTATCAACCTAAGGTCCATTTCATTACAAATTTGACTTAATTTTGGTCCACTTTTGGGATCTTTCCGCATTTCTGCATTAGGGCACAGTTGTGGACCATTATATTTCGGCCAATAAGCTTTATTCCTAACGGGTTGGAACTCATGTCGATAAACATTGTTTATAGTCTCTAGTTTATAAATATTGTCCACATATAGCATGCAATCTACATGGATATCAGCACAAGCAGCAATAACATATGAACACGGGTACCTGTGTGCTTGAAACTTCCCATAGTCACACCACCATTCATTAAGATTTACTTTGTATGTCGAAGCCACAACTTCCTCTTGGGGGTTTTCTAACTTCTCAACCAAGAAAGATTAATTTGTTCATGTAAACCCACGAACAAGGTATGAGTTAGATTTTCTTCGATTTTCTTGCGTAGCATTTGTGACTGTTTCACAATAACTATGCCTGACTGCTATTGTTGCAATCTGCTTGTTCTGCATCACCCTAAATAGTTTTGCTAATTTAAAATATGTGGCTTTCACTAAAGCGGTTATGGAAAGATGACGAGTCCCCTTCAACGTTGAATTTATACATTTGGGTAGGTTTGTCGTCAGATGTCCAAATCATCTTCCTTCATCATATGATTGTGCCCACTTCTCCTGTAGGATCTTATTGATCCATCGGCTACTTCTGCATTCTCTGCACGAAGATTTTCATGCCTCAACTGAAAAGGGGGTCGTCACAACTCGTATGCTAAAAAAATAAGGTGATAATTTTTTGACTTATTAACAACTTATAGATAAACATTAAAATTGATAAGATTGTAAGAGACTAAATAACCATAAATGAGATTACATACCCATATTAACAACTCATCGATATAACTCATTATTGTTAAACCTCCTCATGAAGTTGGCTGCAATATGTCAAATGTAGTACATAAAATATGCACGCAGAGGTTTTTATACACTACCTGAGTCTCTGATCACAGATTTTATGGATTCGTGTCGATCATATATTAAGCATATCCCAGGTTATGTAACAACATATCTACATAAGTTGTTGAGAAAAAATTACCATGCCTCTTTTGTCTCACCTTCTACAATGGCAAAGGCAATCGATACTATGTTTCGATTGCCATCTTGTTCAATAGCTAACAGTAATGTTCCTTTGTATTTTCTATATAAGAATGTACCGTTAACTTGGACAATAGGTTTACAAAAAGGAAAGCCTTTAATGCAAGACTTGAATGTCCAAAAAAGTTAATAAAAAATACTCATACCGTGTACCATTCAATGACCATGGTATGTAGGTACAGTTTGTAATTCCACTATTGTGCCAAGAACAAAATGTTATAGGAGGCATGTACCCATACCTATTCCATATCTCAGTAACTAAAATCGAAACAAAAATGGTTGAATTTACTTGTACCAAGGACAAAATGCATTAACATATCATGTTGGAATTCAGTTTTATGTAATCTTATGAAATACGCCCAGATGCACAAGTATGAAGCCTATTATACTTTCTAATCTCTCATACTTCTGTCTTCTTCAATAATCTTGCCCTTATACTCTAGTTGTAGCCCGCACCATACATTGTATACTGGCCGTGATATTTGATCGATAAAGATTCTGTTACTCTATAGTCTTCAGAGTTTTTGATATTGTAGTGCTTTATAGCAGAAACCATGGTCTCTTCTGTTGCGAATTTCATCCCAACGTAGAGCTCACCACTAAATGGATTCCAGCTTGTTGAAAACCCTAATGTTTGAGCATATTCTAGAAATTTTGCTACATGCATTGCATCCAGATCAAGGGTGCACATATGGAGAAGTGGCTCATATTGATGAAGAAGATTGCTAGCTCCATTAGTAGATGACAAATGAGAAGTGTTGATAGCACCAACGATATCTAAGTCAGGATCATGGTTGTCATCACTATCATCAGCTTCAACATACTCTTCGGGCTTACTAAAGTCACCAACATAATCACCATGGGCTCTATATGACACTTCAAGATTAGCAACAGATGAACTTGGCCCTCCATATTCCATTTCAACACCTCTAATTAAAGAGTCTATCATTATAAAGTTGTTTGGCTCATCATCTTCACCGCTAGGAACTGTTGGTGACACAGTTGAAAAATTAAAAGATTCATACAAATTATTCATCACCATTTGTGCATCTGAGGGAGGTTGACATTTAGGATTCTCAAATAGCCATGACATATGCGCATCTACAGTTGGCATGTATGAAGCTTCAACATCATGATGTACATCCTCAATGTTGGCAAATAACTCAATTACACCGACATTAGTAAATTGCTGATAAACATCAAACATGCATCTAACATCATCATCATCTTCAAGTGGGAACGTCCTATATTGGACGCATCATTCTCCCATTGAAATAAGAAGTCTATACTTGATATCTGATACTCTGGTTCTGCTTGTAGCTTTCATTTTTGTGCCAATTTTTACCTTTAATTCCTCTATTATAATGTTTTCGTCAATATTAATAGTTTTAGGATGGTCACTTTAAAAGGTAACACCTTCTTCATTGTTAACAATTTCTCCATTAAAATAGACAGGTGTAACAAATCTATTACTCATGTTGGTAAGATAGAAATAACTTTAAACAAAATACTAACAATTGAAGACTAAGAAAACAAAACAAAAGAATGAATAAGCACTATCACTAAACTCAGAAAACAACAATAGCAATTGAGAATAAAAATGACAATGATGAACTCATATTTATAATGCAACATAATCAACAAGATTTTTTCCCGTTCTGTTTGAATTTGTCCCATGCATTAGTCTAATCTTTGTAATCTGACATTTACAATCCATGCATTAGTCTCATCAACTTATTTCATATCAGAAAGAATCCAATTCCCATGCATTAATCTTATTAACTTATTTTGTATCAGAAAAAATCTAATTCCCATACATTAGTCTTATCAACTTATTTCATATCAAAAGAAATCTGATTGCATGTATTAGTCTCATCAGTTTATTTCATATCAGAAAGAATCTGATTCTCATGTATTAGTTTTATCAACTCATTTCATATCAGAAGAAATCTGATTGCATGCATTAGTCTCATCAATTTATTTCATATCATAAAAAATTTGATTACCTTTTATTAGTCTTATCAACTTATTTTATTTAGAAAAATTCTAATTTTCATACATTAGTCACGTCCTTTCAAATGTAAATAAAACCTAAACCCTAAAACTTAAACTGTATCATGAAATACGAAATCGTCAGATGATTTGATGATTTCTCAATGCGATAACAGAATTTATAAAAAAATATATAGTTGGGAAATCGCGATTTCCCGCCATTTCCCAACTATATTAGTCCAATTGTTGAGAAATCAGTATTTTATTTATTGATGATGCATTAGTTTTGCAATTGATTGAGAAATTTACATTTTATTTATTGATTTCTCATAAATTACGTTGAGAAATCACCTAATCAAATGGTGATTTCTCATCTAGATGTTGGGAAATCACTATTTGATTGGGCGATTTTCCAACTAAATTTTGTAATTTTTATTTTATGTCAAATGCTGATTTCTCAATAGATCCTCAAAATTGGCCTATGTCGGTAGATAATCTTCAAATGGTGAAATGATGATTTCTTAATAAATTTTTAAAATTAGCTTATTTCAGTAGATAATCTTCAAACGGCCTAAAATCGTAAATAAAAAAATTTTAATATTATGTTAATAAAAAAGTCATTAATTACAAGTTATGAAATAAAATAAATTAATAATTTATGTTATAAGTATTATTTTTAAAAACTTAATGTTTTTGAAATAAAATTATACTTAATTTAAGTTCAGATCATTTTGGGTTAATTATTTCAATCATTTCAGGTTCGCGTCATTTTCAGGTTCGGATTGGTCAGTTTTAGGTTGTTGACTTTTTTTGATGAAATCAGATTGAATCAGATTTAGATTCAAATTGATTAATCAAATTTTTTAGATTCGGATCAACATTAACATACCTAATTTGTTTAGATCAACATTAACTTGCCTAATTTGTTTAGCAAATGGTGAGCTAATTAGCTACATTTGCTTTCTAGTTGGCCTAAAAATCAAAATCTAGAATTTGAATATATATATATATATATATATATATATATATATGGAGGACTTTTTTATATTAATATAAAATTAATCAATTTTATATAATTTTATAATTTTGTAAATGATCTATATTTTAATAAATTCATTGGATTTAATAATAAAATAATTTTTGCCCTGCACTTTTTGAGCTAATATGATATTTATATCATATTAATTGATAGTATTATTGTTTTTAATTAATGATTAAAAATTTTTAGATTAAATAAATAATTAAATATTTTAAATTTATTTAAAATTCAATATATATAATTTATATAAATAAAATATAAAATACAAAATTTAATTTAAACAAATATAATCATATAAAAATTATAAAAATATATAAAATTAAATTTTACATAGATCTCTCCGCCGTATATTATAACAGGAGAACATAATAGTTTATGGGGAATTTTAAATTTAATAGTGCGTTAAAAGAAATACTATAATTGTGTTATGTCACATCCCGACACTATTTAGTACAAATGGATGTGATTGTAGAAAAATAGGAAAACAACTCACGGGTGAGTGAAAACGGAAACAGTATAAACAATTTTTGAAGTCATTGTCTTGGGATTTGCTTTAAATCATATAATAATTTAACAAATTTACAAATCTTTCTTTTCTGTCCCAAAACCTCAAACCTTTCACATTGTTTTATATAAATTTTTGTCTAAATTTTCATTTGAAAAAGTCATTTTAACCTTTATTTGGCGTATTTCAAGATCTCTAAGATTTCCTGTAGCTATTGATATTTGAATGGATATATTTTCGAAATTGGTTGATACATATCAAAATAATCAAGCATTTGCTTTTGCTTGTATCTTTTTTTAACAAACCGAGCCTTATATTTATATATAGATTCATCTGCCTTAATTTTTTTTTTTTAAATATCTATTTGATTCTCAACCACTTAAGCCCATGAAGAAAATTGATCAATTTTCATGTATGATTTCATATAATGGATTATATATTATTGTTAACGGTCTCTTTTTAGAATATGATATTAGATATGACATAGTTCATTTTCTAACAAATAAGTTAAAAATTTTGGACCATTAAGCAGTTGATATTTTAGTCTGTTTGTTTCTTTGGGGTTTGAGTTGTTCTTTTTTATTCATTTGTGCATCATTACTCATAAATTTATGAGTTTTCTTCATGGTCTTATTTTTTGTGTTTCCTTGTATAAGAAAACACCTTCAAAGAATGAAGCATTCCTTGATTCAATTATCATATATGTGAATATGAAGAACGTTCGACTTGTACACAAGAAATAATAAGTCGTACCAGTGTTTGCGTATCATTCTCTCTCAATAATGCAGCTTATCAATTGCATGTGTACAGTGAACCAAACTAAGGAATGCTTCTTGTTATTTGTATACCAGTGCAATAACATCATATAGATATGCATATTTTGTATTTATACACCCTTAAATTATTATTGATATGAAA
>JBBYHM010017476.1:0-10881 GCA_038381775.1 Adansonia rubrostipa
GTGGAACATTCCATTTTCAAAGTAAAATCCAGAGGTCATTTTTATCGAAAATCTCTATATTCCCTATCTCTCTGGGGCGTATATGAGATTAAATCTTTTTTTATCAAAACCTGGATTATTTCTATAAGATTCATGCATTAAAAGGGGTTATATTGAGATAATGACAAGTTAAGATCGAAAGAATCAAAATCAAGATCAGACATAGCTAGCAAGGCACCGATTTCAGGCGTCACGAAGAGGTTCGTACCTCATCACACATAACCAACTCCCGAACCCAAATGGCGAATCTTTGCATTACATAGACCACGGGATCGATGTTTCGTGTTTCATAACTTAAGACATAGGTTTCAATAGGCATCCAATCATGCCTAGCTTGAAATGATTGGTGGCGACTCCACGCGTTGACCATTTCGTGATGGCTATACGAGACTAATAAGATGAGCGATTCATCCTATGGTCCCCCCTCAATGTGTCATAAGTCGAGAATCTGTACTTTCTCGTTCTCATCACAACACCAAAGAATAGTCTTAGTTAAAAAACGTTTCCAAGTCAGGAAAATATTTTAAGTCGTGTGCACCCATAGATTCGCGAGGATACACCCCGAGGTACGTTGCGACACCGGTACCATAAAAGACATAAAAAAGATCATTAGAAAGTGAACATATCCTAAAATATACAGTTTAGACATGAAAACTGGCCAATAACTACCTAGGACTCAATTTTAGGAAAAATTATAAAAATGCCGCTAGGGACTAGCTTCATCATGAAAGCATCTTAGCAACCCAAAAAGACTTGATAAAGGTAAAATATGATGATTTTTACCCTAAATGGGTAATATGGATGTCAAAGGTGACCTAAAATACAAAACTTGCAATTAGCCCATAAAATTTTATAAAATTACATTTCGTACCCCATGAGGGACCAGGGGTTACGAAAGGTTTTAGTATTTTCTACACCCCCTCGGAGAACCAGAGGAATGCTAGAAATACTTTGAAATTACCAAAATGTCCTAAAAATTCTAAATGGGTGGTTTTATAATGAGAAAAGACCATTTTAACTATAAGAATTAGCTAAGTGATCCCTAAAGTTTCTTAGCTTTTCATAATGATCCCTAAATGAAATAAAACACAAGATCAAGCACCGAATACATTCAAATTAACACAAAAATCATATCAAAATTCACAAAAAAGATTCGACCACTTACTTTTGGCCTTGGGATAATTTTCACTTTTTGCAATTAGGTCCCTATATGTTACAAAATTACAAAATAACACCTAAAATATCAAAAAAAAAAAAAACATTAACCAATCACACCTAGAAGGGTTCAGCCAACATCGATCTACCCATCAATGGTCTTAAAAATTTTTAGAAAAATATTTTAAGCTCCCTACAAATTTTTAAACAAGACAATATAGGAACAAAACTCAATTAAATCAAGCATGAAAACTTAACGAAGCAACATCACATATTAGGCCATCATGAAAAAGACAAGAAAAATATTTTTTTTCCTCAACACAAGTCATGAATATCAAAATAAACTTGCATCGTCAAGCTTAAATATGCCAAAAAAAAACCAAAGGGATCATAAAGAATATATCAACATATCCCATCAAAATCACTATGAAAGTAGCAAAGAAAAGACCATAACATCATATACATAATATCAAAACATTATTTCCACCACAAACATGTAGCATAATAAAGAAAATCAAACTATCGTAAATAAAAAATCAAATATAAAAACTAAAAAAAGAAGAAATGCTAATAACCTTCAAACCTTGCCATTACCATGGAACCAAAATCATTGAGCTCAACTCATCAATAGGCTCACTAAAAAGGAAAAAAAATAAATAAAATGAACAAAAATCAAAGGTTTTATAAGAAATCTACCCTAAGAGCTTTAGAAATCTTGAAAACTAAAGAGATTTTTAGTGTGTTTTTTTCTCACCAAAAGGCAAATTTCTTTCTTGAAGGTTTCTCTTCTTATTTAAAGGGGAAGAATCAGCCAACACTTGGGTGAAATCTGCTTGGCTAAATGGTCGAGTATATTTTTTCTTTTTATTTTATTTTATTTTATTTTATTTTATTTTGGATTTGATTTTTAATTAATGAATTTATGGGAAGTTGTAATTAGCATTAAATATATATGTACCATTTGCCATATTAAAATGTCTTCAATGATGATTAAGATAAGATCATCTAATTGGATGATTAAAACCAAACTCGTAAAATTTTATGAGAAAAATATTTATAAAAGGAAATTAATATTTGAAAAAATACAAAACGCATAAAAAAATTAAAATTTAAAAAACTAAATTAATATATATTTAATAAAAAATATTTAAAGAACTTTAAAAATTATAAACCTAAGAAAAATCCAACCAAAAAATTTATAAAGTAGAAAACTTCGTAAGCTAGAAACAAAAAATCTATAAAATGGATTGGGAGTTTTGAAAACTGATTTTATGGTAATTTAATGGGAATATTAAAGAATTTTAAAGTTAAAAAATTGAGAAAACTCTACCAAAAATTTTATAGATAAAGAAAAGTTCGTATTTTGGAACAGAGAAAATTCCAACAAATACATTCACACTTATAAAAATTGAATTTCATTCATTATTCAAAATATTAATTTGTAAAACAACAAAAGATGAAAACTTGAAGTTTGGTTTAAATTTTTCTTAAAAGTTTTTATGAGTATGATACTCGCCGTACTGTGAAAAATTCAAATTCAAGTCTTAAAACTGACAACTTGATACCTTGTAGTAAAAAATTCCAATACAGATTTTTTATTGAATATTTTTGATTTTTTGGAGTGAGTATCAGCTTAAGTATTGCACTGGTATTGATAAAAATATACAACGATCAACTTCTCAATTTTTACACAAAATTCTTGCAAAATTCCTAAAAATGAGAAATTTGACCATGATATCATCCGCAAAAATAAATTTTCAAAATTTTAAAAGAATAAATTTAACAACTAATTTTTACTTTTATATTCATCTTTTATCTGAAATTAGGTATCAGGCGTAAGGCAAAGACCAAATAAACATAAGTTCGTTTAGGCTGTAAAGTCTTAAAAAATAAAATAAAACTACACTAAATATATTCCTTAGAAAAAAGTAACTAAGGGCACAAACTAGGTTAAGGTGGGAAAGTAAACTATGGTGAAACTTAAGCCTAGAAGGTTGACTAGGGGGGAACCGATACAATCAAATAAGGATGACCAGGATATAACCTAGGTCTAAAGGGTTGATCAAGGTGAAACCTAAGTCTAAAAGGTTGACTAGGGCGAAATTGGTACAGTTAATTTAAGGTGACCAAGGCAAAACTTAAGTCTAGAAGGTTGACCAGGGCAAAACTGGTACAGTCAAACGAGGATGACTTTGATGTAACCTAGGTCTAAAAGGTTGATCAAGGCGAAACCTACATCTAGAAAGTTAATTAGGGTGAAATAGTATAAGTAATTTAAGGTGACCAAGGCAAAACTTAAGTCTAGAAGATTGACCAGGGCAAAACCAGTATAGTCAAACGAGGATGACCAGGAAGTAACCTAGGTCTAAAAGGTTGACTAGGGTGAAACCTGAGTACAGAAAGTTGACCAAGGTGAAACCGGTATAGCTAAACGAGGATGACCAAGATGTAACCTAGGTCTAAAAGGTTGACTAAGGCAAAACCTAAGTCTAGAAGGCTGACTAAGGCAAAATCGGTGCAGTCAAACGAGGATGACCAAGATGTAATCTAGGTCTAAAGGGTTAAATAGGGCAAAACCTAAGTCTAGAAGGTTAACTCAGGAAAAACCAATATAGTCAAATAAGGATGACCAGGATGTAACCTAGGTCTAAAGAGTTGACCAAGATGAAACCTAAGTTTAGAAGGTTGACTAGGGCAAGACCAGTACAGTCAAATGAGGATGACTAGGATATAACCTAGGTCTAAAGGGTTGACCATGGCAGAACCTAAGTCAAAAGGTTGACTAGGGTGAAACAGGTATAATCAATTTAAGGCGACCAGGGAAAAACCTAAGTCTAAAAGGGTTAACCAGGTGAAACATAAGTCAAACGAAGATGACCAGATGTAACCTAGTTCTAAAAGCTTGACCAAGACAAAATCGGTATAGTTAGTTAAGGTGAAAAAGCTTAATATCTGAGTTATTTGAAGGAATATGAGACTTACATTTTCGCTTTAAAATAGTCAACATACCAAAAAGCTTTTTCCATATCATGTTCAACTTTGGATTTGAAAATTATTAAATGTAAATGCAAATGTATGAAGAATGCATATGATGAATTCTCGTGATTTAATTTTTTTTGTCAATGTTTGATCCATCCTATTTTGGAGTTTAAATGTATCTTTTTAAAAAATGTGATAGATATTTTTTTTTGTTTGGTGGATGCACCTATATTTCTATTTGGGGATTGAAAGCATTTTTAGAAACGTTGTGGATCTCTTTTCTTTTTTGTAGAAGAGAGCCAGTGCTTGAACTTGAATTTGAAGACATCTTTAGAGATCATTATAGACAAGATACACTTACTCCTATTTTTGGGATCAAAAGTACCTTTAGGAAATGTTATAATATTCTTTTTAACTCTTTCGGTGAGGAATAAACCTTAAAAGAATATCCAAACCTAAGAAGCCAAACTGGGTGATGCACCACTATCATCTAGTAGTTGAAAAAAAAGAACATGATAGGGAATATTTGGTTTTTAAAATTTCCTATCAACAACCAAAACAAACTTATAACAATAAAGGTAGCCTAATAGTTGTAGAATCAGATATTTAATCTTTCTTTTTGAGAAATCATCTAAAAAAAAAAACTTGACTTTCTTTTTACCAGGATTCTACTTAAGAATGTCATTTATCCACGCTAATTTTTCCTAGAATGTTTGAAAGAATTTGGAATATTAACTAAGATCCTTACAATGTTTTGATCTCATTCTAAAATAATGTAAAGAAATTAATTTCTCATTTTTTATTTAATTGTTAATTATCGTTTCCTTTAATTGTTAATTATCATTTAGCAAAAATGTTGGCATGGTTAAAAAGATAGTCTAACAAAGGTATGAATGAGAATATATACTTGCTTTGCAATAATGAAAGAAGATACAATCTTGGTTTTTTTATAGAAATAATTGTAAGGTAAGAAAGAGATTTGGATATTACTCAAGTAAACGAAATCTTTTATTCAATTCTTCAAAGATTTCTCCTAAACGGAATGTTTACCTTTGCGTAGAACCAGCTCTTGAAAATGCTTTTGATCATACCATGCCTTTTGCAGACTTAATCTTTCGGTAAATTATGCTTTAGCCATTCTTTTCAAATGCTTCAGTCATCATTTTGGGTTTTCAGCTCGAAGCCTACCCCTTATATTGCATTTGATCGAACACTTTTTTAGGGTTTTCATCTAAATTTTTTTATTTTTATTGTTTTTATTTTTATTTTTTGGAATTGATGCCTTTTTGTGTTTTCATCTTTTTATTATAATATTGCCTTCTAGGCATAATACTTCATTACATTATCTGAATTGATAAAGTGCCTCAATCCATCTCTGCCAACATCAATGCTCCTTTTAAAAATGCCTTTTGGACTACATAGGGCCCTTCCGAATTAGGTGCCTATTTGCCCCAGGGATCCTTTTGTTCGACCAAAATTTTTCTCAGTATCAATTCCCTTATGGAATTTCTTAGGATGAATTGTCTTATCATATGCTGTCATCATCCTTTTCTAGTATATCCACCTATGTTGAATAGCTTTTAGCCTTTTTTTTCTTCAATGAAATTAAATTGCTCGTAATGACCTTGGACCCATTTGGCTTCCTCCAACTTAGTTACCATTAAAACCTAGAGTGAAGGTAAAATAGGCTATGTGTTGTAACTAAGGAATAAGGCATTGCCACAATTGAAGTCCGGACTGAAGTTTCATATGTTAAGAGGGCAAAAGGGAGCTTCTCATGCCAATATTTATAGGTCTCTACCATTTTTCTTACAATCTTCTTGATATTTTTTATTGGCTGCTTCCATGGCTCTATTTATCTTTGGATAGTATGTTGTTGAATTGTGATGGGAAATTTTGAGCTAGATGCACACCTCTGTCATGAATTTATTATTAAAATTGGAGGTGTTATTCGTTATAATTCTTGTAAGGATCCTAAATCAACAAATAAAATTGGTTTCTAAATTTTATCACTGTTGACCTTGTCATACTTGTAAAGGAGGCTACCTTGACCTATAGCCACCAAGATGAAGTAGAGTGGTTTGAAGCTATAGGGGTAATTGGTCTAGTAACGTCCATGCCCCATATAGAAAAGGGCCATGGCACAATTATGACATGCAATGGTAAAGGTGATGCATGGATCTTGTCAGCATAGACTTGGCATTTATGACATTTTTGGGCAAACTTAATGTAATCACCTTCCATGGTCATCCAAAAGTTGCCCAATCTAATTATTTATCTTGCTATTTTGTGTCCATTCGCATGGATTTTGCAAATCCCTTTATGTACTTCTTCCAGTATCTTTTGTGCTTTTGGAGATTCAAGACATTTTTTTAACATTTGATTATAACTTTTTTTGTAAAGAATCTTTCCATCTAGGTCAAAATTCATTGTCAACCTTCTTAAACTTCTTTTATCAATTTTGAAGGCATTGTCCGTGTATACTCAATCCTTGAAATAACTTTTGATGTCGTGGTACCATGAAAGGCCATTGCTTCCATTTTAACATTGCAACAGTACATAAAGGACTCGTTTTATGCTCATCTATATTAGCATTACCTTTCACCCCTTATTTACTTTAAACATCAAGGCCAGGGTGGCTAGAGCATCCACCATTTGATTATCATCTTGGGATAAATGAATGAACTTTACTTCTTCGAACTCTTCAGGTAGTTTTAGAATCAGCCTTCTATATTGTTACATCCTCGGATCTCAAATTTCCCATTCTATGTATAATAAATCACCAAAGTTGAGCCTCCATGTACTTTCAATAATTTTAAGATTTTCTTTCTACAGTTGCCTAGAATCCCATAACACATGCTTCATATTTTGCTATGTTATTTGCATAGTTGAAGGCCAATCAAGCGGTGAAAGGGTAATAGTCATATTCCGGAGATATCAAGATCGCCCTTATTCTATGGCCCAAATCATTTGATGCTCTATCAGAATACAACTTCCATGATGATTCCTCTAACGCCTCTCCTTCCTTTTCTGCCAAAATATCCATTAAATCCTCGTCAAAAAAATTAAAATTCAATTGTGATAATCATCGAGTGCCCACTTGCTAGGAATTCGACAATAGGTTTTCTTTGATCGCCTTCTGACTTACATAAACTATATCATATTCCAATAGATAGACTTTCCATCTAGCTATCGTTCTTGATAAAGTTGGTGCTTCAAACAGATACTTGATCAGGCCCATTTTGATGGTTAACCATGTGGTATGAAACAACATGTATTATTGGGGCCCTTTTGCAATCTAAACTAGGGTATAAGATATCTTTCTATTTAAGAATAATTTACCTCATAGTTAACAAACTTTTTGCCTAGGTAATAAATCGTTTGTTCCTTCCTTCCTGTCTTATCATGCTGCCCCAATATACAACCCATAGACCTTTCAAATACTAACAAGTACAAAATCAGAGGTCATCTTGGTACAAGTGGTACTAATACTGGTAGATGCGAAATTAGCGTTTAACTTTCTCAAATACTTTTTGGCATTCGTCATTCCGTTCACCAAGGTTTTGTTTTTGTAAAAGCTAAAATATCATATTACACTTATTATTGAGTTAAGATATTAATCTGGCAATGTAATTCAACCTCTCCAAGAAACTTCACACCTCTTTTTGTATACACAGGGATGGCAATTCCTAGATAGCTTTAATCTTATTCGGATCAACTTAAATCACTTTTTCACTCACAATGAAGCTTAATAATTTACCCAACCTTGTGCCAAAAGTGCATTTTGCTGGATTAAATTTTTGATACTTTCTCAATCTTTTAAACTGCTTTCGTAAATCCATAATCCTCCTGGGATGACTTGGCAATCATGTCATTTACATATACTTCTATCTCTTTATGTATCATATCGTGGAATAGAGTGACTATTGCCCTCTGATAAATTGCTCTGACATTCTTGAGTCTAAATGGCAATACCATATAATAAAAATTTCCCCACATTATGAAAAATATGGTCTTTTCCATGACTTCTAGTGCAATTATTATCTGATTATATCCCGAAAATCCATCCATAAAAGAAAATAAATAATTCTTCACAATATCATCAACCAGAGTATCTATGTGGGGAAGAGAGAAACTGTCTTTTAGACTTACTCAATTTAGGTTCTATAGTCTACACATATTCTGACTCTACCATCCTTTTTGGGAACCAAAACAATATTTGTAACCCATTCTAGGTATTTTACCACCTCGAAAAACCCAACCTCAAATTGTTTTTTACCTTTTCTTTTATTTTCAAAAGCATTTTGGGTTTCATTCCTCTTAACTTTTGTTAAACTAATTTACATTCTGGTTTTAGAGGTAAATTATGGATCACGATTTTCGTATCTAATCCTGGCATGTCTTAGTTGGACCATGCAAAAAAGTCTCAAACACTCAAAGCAAACTTATTAATTCTCTCCTGGTGGCAAGCGTGAAAGCAATCCCTATTCTGACTTCCTTTTTTATCATCCATATCATCCCTTAAATTTATCACTTCTGTGGATTCTTCATGGGCCATTATTTGTTTATCCTTTTACTCAATTATTTTTAGTAGATCTGGTGGCAAAGTATGATCATCGATATGTTCTTCGAAATCAATCTCGTTTAAGCAAACAGCCCATTTAGAATCGACCTCTAAATCATGATTGAGATAATCCATTTCTCTTTGAGTAGGAAATCTGCAAAGGTAAAAAAATGAGGAAAGAAATAGGCAAACAAATATATGACATAATTTGTGTATGTGTATATAAAAATGAAAAGAAATATTACTGTAAAAAAATTAGATATAGACAAAAGATCATGTACATTTCATTTTTGTAAATGATAATTTGACATTTTGAGTTTTTATAGAAAGATTTTTGGATGACAACATGAGCTTTTGTAGAAATCGACTAAACACTACGATTCTCTTAGTACAAATCTAATTCAAGATGTATCTAGAAGGAAAAAGATGGATCCTATGATCATCATTCGACTTTTTGCTGTCTTCTCCGATAGTAACCACCTAACACTTCTTGAAAGCTTCATTAATTACCATAATGACACTTTTGGTTTCTCTTTCTTCAGCTCCTAGATTAATGACCCCTTTATGACAGAAAATTTCATCCAATAAGGAGTAGAGGGTTGAATTCTAGCTTGACTATTGACTGATGGCTTGGGCTTATCAAGATCTGTTCATAATTTTTTTTCTTTTGACTTCACTCTAGCTTGAAGCAAAATATATGCTTGTCTTTCTTGCTAATGACATTGATGGATCGATTGATCCCTTACAAATATTTCCTAAGCCCTCTTCAAGCTCGAGCTCTTTTCCCTATTGTAAGCTTGATAAGCTTGATACTTATGCAGGTACTTTTTGAAAGTCTAGCTTTTGGGATTATAGATCTTTTTGCAACAAAGGTGACATTAAAATTTTCAAAGGATCTGAAGGAGCACCCTTCAACTTCAGCATTTGTTTTAACTTAAGAGGCTTTGGTAAAAGTCATGGCCATAATGCCTTCTTCCCTAGATAGGCTAACCAGCTTCTTATCAACTATGAATTTAACCTTTTGATACAGAAATGGTGGCACAGTTCTAACAAAATGAATCCCTAGTTGTCCCAGCAAATAGATATATGCTGGACGATGTCTATGACATTAAACTTAATCTTAAATGGGTACGGGCCAATATTTATAGTGATTGAAATAGTCCCTTTGATTTCTCTTTTTATCCCATCAAATGCCTTAACGACTGTATGGCTATGCTTAATCTGGCTGGCATTAACTTGTGAGCAAGAAAACGTGATTAGTGGCATTACTTTTAAAGTCAATACATTATCAATAAGGGCTTTGGGCAATATAGTCCTTTTACAGTGAGTTATGATGTAGAAAGCTTTCATTGAAGTGTTGCCCCCTGGCGAGATTTCATCATCGCTAAATGAAATGAAATTATCAGCAACAATGTTATTTACTAAGCGATCTAGTTTATTTATGAAGATGTCTAGAGAAGCAGAAGTATGGTTAAGCACTTTTAAAAAAGCATTTTGATGTACTTTTAAGTTAAGTAACAACATTAATACAGAAATATTTGCCAGTTATTGTTTCAACTGTTCCATTATGCTATACTCATTGTGTTCAATAAACTTGAGGAATTCGGTCGCATCATTTTCCTTGATCAGCTTCTACATCCACTAAGATTTCTTAAGTAACTACCTTTTCTTGGATGTTTGCCCCTTTGATTTTGCTTTGGCATTAGTTTTACTTGATTTTGGACCATAAATATGACCACTCCACATCACATGGATTACCGTAGTAATGTCAACAGTAGTTAATTGGCTCGAAGTAGCCTCTAGAGTTATCACTTTACCGTCATATTTTCATGTTACCTATTTGTTATTTGATATAGAAATGGTGTTGGTGGTTTGATAATGAGTCTGGCAGTAATTTTGATCTTAGGAGGTGTGACCTTTAGCTGGTTGCAATGAATTATAAAAGATCAATCAACACCATAGGGTTGCTATGACAATCCTTCATTAGCCATGTTAACTGATATTTCTTCCCCTAGTTCGATCTTTTCATAGAACCCAATTTCACCACTATTCATCATTCTTTCGATTATGGCTAAAAAGTTTGGACAACCTTGCAAAGTATGTCCTGAAGTTATGTGGAATTTGCAAAAGTTAGCACTAGGATT
>JBBYHM010017518.1:0-10874 GCA_038381775.1 Adansonia rubrostipa
CATGAGCTGGAGAACATCTATTAGCTACTAAATAATTTGTACAACTGTCAAGTTTGTTATGAGAATTCTAAAATCCAGGAATTTATTAGGGTGTTTATGTCTTGTCTATATATTGTGTTGAATGTACCACATGAATTTCATGAATGAATCTATGAAAATTTCTTTTTTTTTTCCTCTTTTTTCTCTTCTTTTCTTTCATCTTTATCTAAATTCTCTATTTTCTCAGTTTTGAGCCAGTCATAGAATTCAACTTGTGATAGATTTGGTATCAAAACTACGTCCATTTTAAACTCAAAAAATTTATGAAGGTTCGAGTAATTGCTAAGGGAACCAGGTTGTATATGTTGCATGATTAGGTCAGGATTTATAGACTCTATTGAGTCACACTAAACTTCTGAAGACACTATATCTAAGTGGTAGGAAGACTAAAAAAAAAAGACAAAGGCCAAACTCTTAGAAAATCAAAGTAATATGAGCAAATTCCTAGAGTTGTTGAACCAGAAGAAAGGATCACAGAACCAAGCAGAAGTCGCAGGTAACTTTTCCAACCCTACTCATGTTTATTCTCCACCAACTTTATGGTCAAAAGGAAGAGGGTAAGAAACCTATGGACGTGACTATGTTTGATGGACATAGTAAGTTTTCTTACAAAACTGATGAACTTGGGTTGCTATCAAAACACCAACCCGATCCTCACTCCAACTTGAAATAATTCCCTCGTAGGAATAGTGATTATATTATGGGTACTAAGATTGTGCATTCCCTTAGTGTTTTTTTTTCCAAGGCCTAAAGTCGAACTGCCTATGTTTGGTGGCAATGACCTAAGAGGTTGGATCAAGAAGTGTCATAAATACTCTACCATATTTGCTATTGAGGATCATCAAAAATTGGAAGTGGTAGTCATGTATTTATCAAGGAAGGTAAAAGTATGGTTTGATGGATATGTAACACAAAAATCTCGAGCTACTTGGCAGGAGTTTGCCTTGGATTTATGTTATAGATTCTATATTAGAACCTTTTCTGATGTTATCAAAGAATTAATAAGCTAACCCAGAAATCCATAGTTGAGGACTACTAAGAAGAATTTGAAGAACTAAAACCTTTTATGCTCCAGTATAACCTTTATTTAGATGAAACCTAGTTTTTGTCTAGCTTTGTTAGTGGTCTTAAGGAAGAACTCAAGCCTAGAGTTAAAGTTAATGACCCATCTACCTCAGCAGTAGCTTATAAACAGGTTAAGTTACACGAATTGTCTATAGAGCTTGAGAGTAAGAAATACAAATCTTACCGAAAAACTACTACCAATCCTCACAATACTACCACTATTTACCCTAAATACACCACTCCTACTTTTCAAAAATTGAAACCATAAAATAACCCTACAACCCCCAAAATAGACAACAACTCATAAACTATAGAAGAGCAAAGAATGTATGTTCTAAATATGGGAAAAATTCACTCCTGGCCATGTTTGTAAGAACAAACAACTAAATTATATTGAGGTGACTGAAGTATTGGAGGAAGGTCAATAGGAGAATGCTACAACCATACCAAATGGCAATGAAGTAGTGCTAGAACCAAATAATACAAAAAGAGAGTTAAAGATTTCATTGAATGCCATCACTAGTAATGCAAGACACATCACACTCGAGATTCGATGAAGTTTAAAGGGAAGGCCAATTACTATATTAGTTGACAATAAGAGTACTTACAGTTTCACCATTCTTGGGTCAGCTAAGGATAGGACAAAAATAATACCAACTAAGCCATTGTCTGTCATAGTGGCAAATAGAGACAAGGTCTCTAACTTAGCAAAGTGTAAGGAATTGATATGGTTTATGTAAAAAATCAGGTCAGCCATGATTTTAGAGTATTATTAATGGGAGGCAGTGAAATGGTCCTTGGGGTAAACTAGATGAGAAAGTTTAGTCCTATGGTGTCTGACTTTAATGATATGTGTAGACATCTCATTTTGTCCGGACCAGTTTTTGGCATTCTAGGAGTTAAGTAAAAAATAATAAAACAAAAAAATAAAAGCTGGGGGATGACTGCCAGGTGCCATGTTTCCAGGCACTATTAGGCGACACGGCACTAGGTGAAAAATTTTTTTTGGAAAGGTCTAAAATGGCTATAGGTCATATTAAAGAAAATGTAAAAAACGGGGCATCAAAGATCACTTTTATGATGTCACCAAGGTTATTCAAATGAATACACAAATCAATTTCCCATTGTTTGTAACCAAGTTGAGGTAAATCGGGAAGCCATTGGTATGTACAAGTTAAATTGGGGCACCAGCATTGATACAAGGCCTTTACGATGCAAAAAACTTGAATTCTTACATGTAATATTGATACAAGAGGGTTTGGTATTGATATCCAAGGTGTGGCATCGATACTTGTCATGTTTATATCAATACAGACCTTAGTAGTAGCTAAAGTTATGATTTTTGGCAAAATGTATCGATACACAAGCATGAGTATCGATACAAATCCTTGGAGTATTGATACTAAAATTTTTTTTGCTTTTAGTATCGAGACACAACTCATTGTATCGATACTCAGAGTAAAAAGTCCATTGTGTACTGATACAACATGTTTTGTATCGATACACTAAGGCTTTTTTGCCTAGTTCGAGCCATTTTTCAACCTTTAAAAACTAGATTTAAACATGTTTTTGCACCTAGGAACTATCATAAAGCATGGCAAACCTCAACTATGGGTTCATTAACAGATTCTAACAAATTTTTGGAGTTTAAACAATTAATGACAAAGGTCACTTTCATAAAACATATGGGTGTAAGAGGGTATGACAGGTATATCTCTAGTTATTGGCTTTCACAGCCTTTCTGCCTCCTTGCTCAGCATGCCAGAACCAATAAGAAAAGAGTCAACTGAGCATGGCAGCTGAAGATGTCCGCTGGTGCAAAAAAAAAAAATCAAAAGTGCCCTTTGCATTGTCTTCTAAAAAGAGGGGCTGAATAAAAAAAAGAGGAGCAGCTATCTCAGAAAAAATACTCTCTCAGTTATCAAAGAAGCTTTCAACAATCCCAGAAAAACTCCTTATCCATCTCCACAAATCCTCCAACCACTTTAGCTTCAAAAACTTACCAAAACACTATTCCATTACCTTTCACCCTTAACCAACCTTCATTCTTGTAGCTCCCTAAAACTACCACCAAAACACCTTCAAAAACTTAACCTTTCACACATTTTCATCCTCAAAACACCCTATCAACAACCATATTACCAGGAAGCTTCTTCTTTCACCCTTTTTCTTGTGAAACAATAGCAAAAAAAGGGAAGGAACTCAGCTTAAAGTCACTGCCTTAAAAATGCAGAATCTTCAAGCCTTTATTAGTATATTTTTTGCCTTATATTTTCTATTTTGATCATCCATTTCATTTTAGTGAGCCCTTCATATTGCCATGACCCTCCTAATACTCCCATGCATCTTTGTTGCCTTGGTTGTGGTAATCTTAGGATCTTAATGACCTTCTTGACACCTTGATGTTATGGGGTATATAAACTCACCATATTTCAATTTCATCATTACACAGTCTCTATTCATGCATCGTTGGCCATGTTTTTTCCATATTCACATATCTATTACCTATTTAAGTGGTTACCTTAACATGTCTTAGGTATGTTCAAACATTTTCTTGTGTTTCAATGAGTCTCATGAAATAAAAATCTTATCTTGACAACTCTAGCATCAATCCCCTTGTTCAAACATGTCGTTATCATCTCTATACACCTTATTTGTCATCTTCTTGCATTTGTGTCACACATTTTCATGTCAAAATGTCATATTTGCTTATTTGCATGTTTGATCCATGTTTATCTTTGTATGTGCTGTATTTTGTTCATGATACCTCCATTAAAATGCTTGCTTGTTTCTCACAAACTGATTTTTAGAAACATCCCCAAGTTAAGTTCATGTTACCTTCAATAAATGAAGAGTAGCACGGGCTTAAATTTTCATCAAATTGGTATCTCAGTCTTGGGGGCAAATCAACATTTGAACTATGGATTCATGATGAAATAAGTTTATTTTTTTTCAAAAAAGGGAAATCCTTTTTAGTATTAATTTTTGATTTTGAGTCTCATGTTCATTTCGGTAACATGGTCAACGGGCTGTTCCATCATCCCAAATTACTCCAAGATTATGGAATGAACTTGTGAAACCCGTGTTACTTTTTGTCACAGATGTTCGGACATCCTAGGCCCGAGTCTATCTTTGAAAAAATCAGAATATCGAATAACCCCCTTGTTTGTGCTCTAGCAGCACTATAGTCCAAACTTGAAAAATTATTTTTGAGCCACAAAATATTTCCTTTGATTTTTATAATATTTTTCCTTTAAAGGGCATCGAATTACCTTTTCTAGCAGTGTCTGATTTGCCCTCAGATCATCCTAGACGAGGGAGTTATGATTTTTTAAACTTTTGCTATCAGAAACCCCTAGAATCAATGTGCAAATTTCTATTTGGGCCACTTTGGCTCATCAGTGATTTTTTACGAAATTTCTAAATATTTTTCCCAAAAAATTCACCAAATTCCCTTTCCGGAAAGGTATTATCTACGATCTAACGATCCTAGATGAGCTTAGAATGATTATTCAAAATCCATCATGCCCTTTTAATTGTACATGTTGCCAGTGCTGAGACGAACCAAACTTCAAAAATTAATTCTGCCTAGAAAGTGATTTTCTAAAATTTTTGAAATTTTTTTATTAAACCTTGTCGAGTTACCTTTTCAACGGTACCTTATTTACTCTCAAAAATCTTTGAAAGCACCAGAATAAAATCCGAAAATGAAGACAACATGATGTTGTCTCTTGTTTTCAACCTAATTTTGAATCCCTTTGTATCGATACGTTTGGATGTCTCGAAAATGTTTCCAGTTCATTCTTTCTACAATGTTAACCTTTTTAACTTAGATTAAGATTAAAATACGAAAAATAGGATTTCACATTAAAATTTTTTCTAGTGGAGATATTCCAACTCTATTACTCCAAAAGGGATACTCCAATCCCATTTTTAATTAAGAAATTCAAATTTATCTTTGTTCCTTAATGTTTTCCTAACTCTAGGGATACTCCAACCCCATTATACAAAGGGGATATTCTAACCCTGTTTTTTATTAAAAATCTAAATTTTTGCTTTAATCTTAACTATTTTCATAACTTTATTTTAGGGGATACTCTAACCCTACCTCACCGAAGGGATACTTCAACTCTGCTTTTACCTCAAAATTTTAAAATTTTCTCTCTTCCGGATGCCTCAAACTATTTTGATAAAAATTATCTTTGTTTTTCAAATTACCACTGAATCCAGACCAGTCTCTAAATTTGTCATCCCGGTTATTCTTCAATAATCAAAGGCAATTATGAAATACATTTTGATGGCTCCTCTATTTTTTATGTTCTTTTGTTTGTGATTGCTTGTTTATGATATTATTGTATTTCTCATTTTTTGCCTTGCTAACTTATTTCCTTTTGTAGTGTTATTGTATATTCATATTTAAAATTCATTTCCAATAAAATTTACGAGGCAACGTTTCCTGTTGGTATCTCTCTAGTACCTAATACAAAACATCCAATTTTTAAAATCCAATCCGGATATCGTTTTCACAAAAAACCCTATGTTCCTCACACCTCCGAGGCGCATAGGTGATCTAATTTCCCTTAATAAAAAACCCTCGGATTTACATTTTCCAAAACTTCATTCATTAAAGAGGATTATATCTAAATAGAGACCAAATGGAACTGATTTAACCTAGACCAAAGTGAGATATAGTTAGTAGGTACCAATTTTGGGCGTCATGGGGATGCTAGTCCTTTCCTTTGCGTAACCAACTCCCGAGCCCAACCAATGAATCTTTGAACTTTGTAGACCTTGAAATCAGTGTTTCAAGTTTCGTAACTCGTAATATTGTTTTTAATAGGCGTCTGATCTTTCCTAGACTAAAATGATCAATGGCGACTCCAAGTTTATGGCAACTTTGTGGTGGCTATTCAGGTCCAGTTGGATGAGTGACTCATCCAATGGTCCCTACCCCTTTATATAATCATGCCTAATCCAAATCCCAATCAAAGGATAGCTCAAAGGCTCAATTATAATCCACCATTTTATTTTTAAGTTGAGTGTGCTAAGCCTTTTGGATTGTCTGAAGTTTTAAAGGCCGGGCACGTGGCAACAACATGTCCTTTGCCTTTCAAAAAGAAAATCAGCAAGTAGTGTTGAAGAGAGGTAATTCCACTGCTAGCTTAAAAATGATTTCTAGGTAGAAGTTTCAAAAGCTAGTTGAAAGATGCAAAATTACTTGGTGAATTGTATGTTACTAGTATGGACTGTAAAAAAACCTAGACTCCTTCAGAACTAATAGAATTGCTATAGTCTTATAAAGATATTTTTGAAAAGCCACGTGGATTGCCACTAGAAAGATCCCATGATCACACCATTACCTTCAAACCTAGATCACAACCTAAAAATTCAAGGCCTTACAAGTTTCCCCATTACCAAAAAGATGAAGTGGAGAAACAAATATTAGAAATGATGTCTTCTTCAATTATAAAGACTAGCGAAAGTCCATTTGCATCACCTTGTTTGCTAGTTAAGAAGAAAGGTGGAAGTTAGCGATATGCATCAACTATAGGCAACTCAATGCCATGACAGTTAATGACAAGTTTCTAATTCCTATTGTTAAGGATCTATTAGGCAAATTAAAAAGAGCAGAATATTTCTCCAAACTTGATATGAGATCAAGTTAATAGCATATTCGAATCAAACAGGAAGATATCATGAAGATAACTTTCAGAACACATCAAGGCCATTATGAGTTTAAGGTAATGCCCTTTAGATTCACTAACGTACCAGCCACTTTTCAAGCCTTGATGAATAGTGCGTTTTTACCTTAAGTCTATGCTTGTTTTTTTATGATATACTGGTTTATAATGCCATATTAGAAAAACATGTACAACACCTAAAAATTGTCTTTAATGATTTAAGGACAAATTGTTTTCCAAGAAAAGCAAATGTTAGTTTAGACAGAAATAGATGAAATATCTTGGTCATATCATATTAGCAAAGAGAGTAGCTATACCCCATCTAAGGTGGAAGTGATGAGAAACTAGTCATTACCAAAATCCTTGAAGTCATTGAGAGGATTTTTGGGTTTAACAAGATACTATAGAAAGTTTGTAAAGAGATATAGAGTCATCAGCAAACCTTTAAATGAAGTGCTAAAGAAAATGGCTTCTACTAGACACCAGTTGCTATCGCAACCTTCACCAAGCCTAATGAGGCTATGAGTTCAACTCTAATGTTAGCTTTACCAAACTTTTCCAAGCCTTTTGTTCTTGAAACTAATGTGTGTTCAATAGGCATAGGAGCTGTGCTCTCACAAAGAGGCTTATTGCTTATTTCAGTAAAGCTTCAAGCTTTAAGCATATTGGTCTTTCTATCCATGAAAAGGAGTATTTAAACATACTAATGGTTGTTTTAAAGTGGAGACGCTACCTCGAAGGTGGTCTTTAATAAAGACTGATCATGAAGCTCTTAAGCACAAACTAGAACAAAAATTGATGACTATAATTAAAAAGAGGGCCTTAACTAAGATGCTAGGGTTGGATTACTCCATTTAGTACAGAAAAGGAAAAAAATAATGTAGCATCAGATGCTTTATCTAGGCAATTTGAGGATGAAGTTCAACTTAATAGTTTAATGTCCACTACTATTATTCCAAAATGGGTAAAGGAGATTGAACAAAGCTATGCAGAAGATAAGTTTGCTTAGCATATGATTACAGCATTGGTAGTAACTCCTACATATTCCTCATGCTACATTCAGTTGTGGAATTCTCAAGTACAAAGGAAGAGTTTATCTAGGTAATTATGGGCAGTTAAGAGAAAAGTTGCTACAATTGCTTTATAACTCTTCTCAAGGTGGATATTCTAGTTTACAAGCCACTTACTACAGGACTAAGCTATATTTTAGTGGTTTGGTCTCAAGAAATAGGTACAGGATTATATTTAGCAATGTGATAACTGTCAGAGGAACAAAAATGAGCTTGTTGCCCTTCTGGGACTCTTACAAGCAATACCCGTTCCCAATCAAGCTTGAGAAGTTATGTCAATAGACTTTATTAAAGGTTTACCCTATTATGTTAGATTTAATAGCATCTTAGTCTTCATTGACAAACTGACTAAGTATGCTCATTTCCTAGCATTAAGTCAACCCTACACCGCTAAAGATGTAGCTAAAGTTTATCTTTCTCATGTTTATAAATTTCATGGAATGCCCAAGGCTATTATCTCTAATAAGGATAAGGTATTCATAAGTCTTAGCAATCATTAATGAAAAAGCTTGGTAGTAATGTTTAGCTTAGCACAGCTTATCACCTCGAGTCAGATGGGTAATCGGAGAGGCTTAACCAGTGCTTAAAGTAATATCTAAGGAGTATGGGTTCTTATAGCCAAAGATGTGGATGCAATGGCTATCCCTTGCAGAGTGGTGGTCCAACACAAAATACCACAATGCGTTAGGAATGACTCCATTTTAGGCTCTATATCGCTATGAACCACCAGGGTTATCTTGGTCTATAGATACTAACGTAGGAAGGGTGAAGGAGATATTAAAAGAAAGGAAACAATTAAGCGAATTGATGACTGATCAATTGCAAAAGGCTCAACAAAGGATGAAACTTATGTTGATAAGAAGAGGATTGAGAGAAAATTTGAAATGGGAGATCTAATCACCTTAAGCTTCAACCTTATAAACAAACTTTATTAGCTGTAAGGAAGAACCTTAAACTTTCCTCGTGATACTATGGCCTTTACTCTGTGGTGGCTAAAGTTGGCCAAGTTAATTATAAACTTCAACAACTTGATCACTTAAAAATTAATCCTATCTTTCATGTCAACTTTTAGAAGAAAAAAATTGGAGGTAAGATAGTGGCTAGTATAAACCCTACTGTAGTGGGAAAAAATGGCCAACCCTTGTTGCTTCCAATACAAGTGATTGACAAAAGAATAGTGAAACGAAATAACAAGGCTATCATTCAGTTACTGGTTATTTGGTCTAACATTGGACCTGAAAATGCTATATAGGAAGACTATAGTGTCCTCAAGTTTTAATTTCCATCTTTTGATCCTTAGGGACAAAGATAGGCTGAAGATGGGGTGTTTTAATGAATTCCATGGAATGGCAGGTTGATCAAAGTAACGAGAAAAAGAGGAATGGTCAATAGCTAAGACAGGAGCTGAAAACTGAAATGCAGAAGCTGAAAGCTAATACGTAAAAGCTGGAAGATGGGGCACAAGAGTTGGAAGCCGGAGCTAAATAAGCTGGGAGCTCATTTGAAGCAAAAATTGAAGCAAGAGCTGGAAATTATGAGCTAGAATCATTACTGGAAGCATGAGCTGGAAAGTATCTATTAGCTACTAAATAATTTGTACAATTGTCAAGTTTATTACAAGAATTCTACAATTCAAGAATCTATTAGGGCATCTGTGTACTTGTCCATATATTATGCCAAATGCACCACATGATTTTTCATGAATGAATCTACTGAAATTCTCTCTCATTCTCTTTATTTCTTTTTATCTAAATTCTTTGTTTTCTCCGTACTTGTCAATATGTAGCTTGTGGAACGCGGAAATGGATGGAATAGGATGTGTGGAAGGGTCCACGCGTGTGGTGTTTTGATTGGGAAAGGCAAGCTAGGATGATTTTTTGGCTCGCTTTTTTTTCTAACTTATAATTTACGTTTGCTGATGTTTTTAAAAATTGAGGAGCGATGAACCACGCTCATGAAACAGTGCGTGCTATCACTCACGCGTGAGCTAGCCATTTTTTGTCCTTGCTGTTGAGGGGAATCGACAAAAGAGAAAAAGCTGGGACTTAGTTGGATTGGTAAAGCGTCAAAGTGGGGGTCCTTTGTTGCCTTCACGGCCAAGTTGTTTCTCCTCAGTAGTCAACTGAGGTGGGAACGCTTCAGTAGATCGCGGACTATGCTGTTTAATGTTGCTTAGGTTTTCTCTCTATGCTGTATTGTTATATTAAGATTTTGATTTTGATATTTATATACCCTTATTTTTTAAAAAATTTACTAGATGAAGATTGCAGAGTAGGCATATTATTTCAAATATTATTAAAAAGTTAATATCCTAATTTTAAAAAATATATATTAAAAAAATTTTACCTTTTGAATGGTATAATAAATAAATAAACATATAATTGTTAACATTAAAAAAATAAACATGCCTCTTTTCTGATTTGAATTGAAAAATAAAGTTTTTTTGATTTCTCATTTTTACTATTAATTATTTGAATAAAAATAATCTATTTATAAATTAAGTCAGATTTAGTTTAAATAATATATTATACATTTTATGTATATCAAAATCGCAACCAACCAAAAATAGGAGTACTATTTTGTGCCAAGACTTAAATCTGAATTGTTTGAAAGGGGTCAAGCCCGAACTAATCTCGCTAGATTCAAAATTAAAAATTAGAAGCACAGAAAGAGAAAAGAGAAATATGAATAGAAAATGAGATTTGTACAAAAGTAGCATTATGTCAGACTGCCCTTATCTCCATACTTCCTTTTATTATTGTATGTAAACCACTCAGCTACAACCCTCCCTCCTTTAGGCTGCAAAGGTAGGAGATACTTCGTTACTTATGAGGGGGACTTCGGGAGCACTTCCAATATTTTATTTTTTATTTTTTACATATATTATTATATAATAATATATAAAATTATTATAATTATATATATATTATAAGTTGGATAAGTTATTATCATTAAAAAAATTTAAAATTATCAATAAATATTATAGTTATATAAGTTATATTATCTATTACATAAATTA